>JACEEZ010012996.1:7500-27500 GCA_016584305.1 Chionoecetes opilio | reverse complement strand
TGGTACCTGATTGCCACACGGCAGGCAGGACGGCATGTAACCCGCGGATCATGGCCTCACCCCCAACTTTGAGGAGCTCCGCACTGATATTACAAACACCAGCTGCCTTTCCACCCCTCAACTTTGCTACAGCCTCTCTGACTTCGTCAAGAGAGGGTGCGGTTTCGTCAATGGGAGGATTGGCATCCAATGCCTGTAACCCAGTGGTGTGAAGCTGCTCAGCTGGAGGGTCCACCGTGAACAACTGCCCAAAGTACTCAGCCAACGAGCCATCTGCCCATCCATGTCCGACACGAGGCGCCCATCTGCTGTTCGAATAACACTCGCCCGAGAAGGAGACTTGGAACGGAGCTTCTTCAGGGCTCGGTAGGCGGGTCGGAGGTCATTAGCGTTCAAATTACCCTCGACATCCTCAGCGAGACTCCTGACATACCTCTCCTTGTCTCTCCCCAGGAGGGTTCTAGTCCGGCGTGACAGAGCCCTGTGCTGGTCCCGGTTCCCAGCCAGCCTGGAAGCGCGACTCTCCTTGATTTTCTCCAGCGTCTCCGTCGAGACAAAACCACGCCTTGACCTCGGGCGCTCCCCAATACACTCCTTGGCAGCCTGTAGAGTTTCACGTTTGAAGGTATCCCACAGTTCTACAGGGTCCCCGAGAGCACCTAGCACATCAAACCGATTTGAGACTGCCACCGCATACTTATAAGCACATGTCAAGTCCTTCAGTTTCTCAAGATGAAACACAATATGGTTACCTCTTGAGATTCTTCTGGACTTGACATGAAGCTTAAGTGTAGCAACAACAAGTCTGTGATCTGCTCCAAAGAACTCAGCATCCGGTAAACCCTGCAGTTCTGGAGGATCCTCCAACGAGTACTAACGAGGATGTGGTCGATCTCCTTAGCTACCCGTCCGGCATTATATAGTGATATAGTGACACCTCACCCGCAAATATTTTTCGGCAACTGCCTTAGTTAGTAAGTGTAAGTGATTTACATGGGGCTTTGTGTCAAACATATGATCACTAAGATTAAGGAATATGCTTTTACTGACGAAAGTCTGCAAGACAGCACTT
The DNA here is from genome assembly GCA_016584305.1 of Chionoecetes opilio. Taxonomy (NCBI): domain Eukaryota; kingdom Metazoa; phylum Arthropoda; class Malacostraca; order Decapoda; family Majidae; genus Chionoecetes; species Chionoecetes opilio. Next base: position 26,428 of record JACEEZ010012996.1, on the reverse strand, counting down.
ACCACCTTATGGAAGTTTACTCTCCCCAGTGTAAAATGTGGAGCTTTTGTGCTGGCCATGATTTCTCTAACAAGATTTTCACTTGCTACACAAATGTCTATCACGTCGTCTGTCAGATATATTAATCTCCCTTTGGTTTTAAGGTTGATAAGGGAGTGGATGGAGGAGGCAGTTGCGTCTCTCAAGGTCAAAGCGTCAATACAGGCCTCGCAATGCACAGATTTGCCAAGACTGTGCACCACGAAGCCGGCAATGTAGGTAACAATTTTGTTGGAGCACTTTGATAGGTGTGAAGCAGTGGGAATATACACGTAATCATTTTCCTCTATATTATGTGATTTTGTGGTTTCATATTTAACTCTGCTTTTAACAAGAGAAGTGTTTATGATCTTTACTGAATGTGAGAAAGTGTTTATGCTTCATTACACTGGCTAGGTACAGTTAGTATTGGTACAGATTCCAGGGGGAGGCAATATCTAGCATATCATTACGTACCAGCACCTTATTATATATAGGCAGCAGAAAACTGTCTGACTGTGGGATTATTATTGCATCCTCCCATATGTCTTACTTTCCCAAAAAACAGTTATATATGGTCTTTACTTAATTTATACGTCATTAAAAATTTAAGTGTTGAACCATTACGTAGATGCAAAGTTTTTAAGCTTTCATGTAGGATCTGAAAACTCCGTATATAAAAAAGAAATCCAAGAAAGCCTGTTTTTCGATTTGACTTCAGAACCTCCAATCCTTCAGATAATTTAAGTGATCTAATATACGTTTCTGCTTTCACAAAAAAATCTTTTACATAATTTGAGTTTTGTTTTTGAATTTAAGACTTGTAGCCACTTGCATTCAAATTCCTGGAATTCATTATGTCAAAAACAATGTTGAACATCATAATGAAATTGATAGTAGCTTCACAGCCATCAAAATTACTAATTTGTTCCTGCAGACAAAATCTCAATGAATTTGCAACTGATTCACTGAGTAACTGTGCTGCTAATTTAACATTATTTTTTTTTCTTCTCCACGCAACATGTGCATTGTGCAGCTCTCAGTTTATTCCCTAAATGAAGCTGTTCGTGGTCTTGAAGATGCAACCTTTCAATAAAATCCCACTTCACTAAATTTCCACTCTCATCGACCAATACCTTCTTATCACCAAAACAGTTCCTCATACGTTTCAACATGTGGCAAGGATCTAGAAGAACACACACTGGTTGCTATGTCACTGGATGTTTAAAAGCTGATTAAATAGTGTCAAATGCAAAACTACACCCAAGATTATTAATCATGGCTATATTGGATGCTGCGCCGTCACAAGTTGGATGAATAACTGTGACGCCTGCAGAATGCAGCTTTGTTAAACATTGCGTGACTAAATTAGCTCTCTCCGCAGCACCAAGTCCTGCAATTAGGAAATATCCAACCGGTAACATCCACATGCCATTCACTGACACAGCCATGACTGTTAGAGCGGGGTAGTATTAGCGCGTTTTCGCGACCTTTCTAGCCCGGTCCAGACTGGCTCAGTCCGGGGCGGACTCTGTTTTCGCGAGGCGGGCTAGACCGAGGCCCACGAGAGAGAAGGCCTGTTCGATGGGGGTAATACGTCACAACAGTAGTGCGCTCAGTTCAGGGTTCACAGGGTGGACTTAACTCTCTCCCCTGTAAAATGCTGTGTGTCATGTTTTAAGTGATCATATTTTTTATTATTAGTTTTTGACCAATTACATGTAGATTAAAGCATTACCCCAGCAAGGTTAAGAATAAGAAAAATATATACACACAGTACATTATATACATTTTATTAACATGGATAATACAGTATATGCATCAACAAAAACATTTTCCTTCCTTAATTATGTAGTCAGGTCATAGGTCTGTCAAGCTTTGCCGTCAGCTTTCTCCCAGTAGCTACATCGAAGAACGTAGTATCATATACTTGATCCTCAGGTTTGAGGTGCAGTTCACAACCTGAAAAAGAGTTGAACATTGTTAACCTCCCTTTCTATAACTCTGCCGTTGTTTATTTCCGACTTATATATTACGGTTATTTGGAATTTTGCCAAACCTGTTTAACCATTCAAAATATTTAAGATGACTGGAAATACCATATTAAACTTAAGATTTTAAGTATCTCGAGGCCCAACATCTCCTTTATTATATCCTTTTAACGACTTAACAACTATCAGACCACCCCTTACTCTCCGCCTCTCGAGTTGAGTGTTAATTCAGTAGCTTCAATTTCCTCTCATAACTTAAGAGTTACGCAGCCCCTGTATCATTTTGGTCATCCTTCTCTGCACTGATTCTTACTGCTATATCCATCCTGTAATACAAAAATAATATATAATTCAAGCTAAATGTGCTTTATATTTAAAAAATAGATTACAACAGTAACACATTACTTACCCTGCTGTTTTTATTTGGAGTTTAGTGGTCTCTCATGATCGCTTGCAACCACTTGTCCGACTCATCCTCACTTCTTGGAAAGAAAAAACACTGACTCTTGGTCCTTTTCGATAATTCCCTTTACAATCTGGGACACAACACATGAAAGGCATGTTTACCTCAATAAATATGTCTCAACTTTCATCCTATTGGAGACGACGTGACCTCTCACTTCCACGTCTGAATCAGCACTGATGAAATGAAGAACTACTTTTGCCTCGTCATCACTCTCTCACCCCCCAATCGAACAGGCCTTCTCTCTCGTGGGCCTCGGCTAGACCGGGCTGGAACGGGCTGGACTGAGCCAACCGAGCGACCAGGACCACCTTGGCCTAGTGTAGTGAGAACTGGCGCATGCGCACTACAGTCAGTGGGGAAGACGCCCAGGAGCTTCTCGTGCTGCTGATAAGACATGAAACACCATGATGGCCGACCATAAGACTAAAGTAATTTCACGAAAAATTTCAATATTCGCAATTTGCTGCAAAGAACATCATGGGAAATGAATGTACCGTCAATAACACTATATAGTCACCACTGCACTAATGTCACCAGGCGCCATATATTATGATATTTAGCATCACTGCAGACTCGTATGTGTCACTGAAGACGTGTATAGTGTTATGTAGATAATGTAAACTACGTACTATGTACGTCTCTTCAGTGGCACATACAAGTCTGGTAGTGTTGCTAAAACTCGTAATATATGCCCCCCTGCGACATTAGTGCAATGGCGACTATAGCTAGTGTTAGTGTCGGTAAATGAAATGAGATTTCATCATTCAATTTTTCATGGTGATCCCTGCTACTTGACTTCCCATTGGGAAGTCAAGTAGCAGGGATGGCTATGAAAAATTAGGCTGAAAAGTACGATATAATAACTGTAGCAAGATCAGGCAATATTTTGTGTAGTGTTCTAATTTATCAGAAAATTTTGCCATTATGTTATTTTCAAAGAAGTATAGAAGCGCCAGTCAGTAGTAACACGAATCATTGAGACCACAATAACTGCACAAGACAGACAAATTAACTTGCATGATAATACGGCTAATAACACGTAATCCACCAGTAAAAGGCCTGCTATATACAGAAATCCCCAGGTAGTGGATGCCAGTACCTATAGATATGATACATAATGGTTATATAAGTTATATATAGTAGAAGTTTGACATGGCTGCGACAGGTCTTGCAATATTGTGTTGCAGGGATTTTTTCACCGTCCAGAGATTTATAAACCTGGCTCTCATCACACACAAAATGATGACCACGGTTCACCTTTCATATGCCAACTAGGAGGTTATTACCTGAGGTCAAAATTAATAACCCCTTGGTGTGTCTTTGGGGGGGGGGGGCAAAGCTTGCAGGACGGTAGGACCGCCCACTTGATCCCCCAGCCAATAGGAACGAAGAATGGGACGGGGCCAGTCTAGATGTGTTTTCGCGAGCATCAGTCCAGCCTGGACTATTCCAGGCTGGCCTGGACCGGCTTGGTAATCGTCGCGAAAACGCGCTATAGGATTGAGTGCACACGCGCAGCGTGTGGAGTTGCCAACAACTCCCATAATTATATCTCACAAAGGCTCGGTCACGCACCTCGAGATGTCCTCATCTCGACAAAATGATAATAACTGGAGATAGGAACATCTGAAAGTGCCTAGTAAAATAAAATTAGAACCCTGAATATACAATGTTAAATTGGTAAACAAAATAAATGTGGACATGCAAACTTACGAAATAAAATTTAAGAGAAAATTTGTTATATACAAAATAATTACTACAGAGCATGGCTAAATGATGGTTAATGTGGAGTCCGAAGGAGCTTTACTGTTGTATGAAGAGGCCGTATTGGAGGTTTAGTTGGTGTCCGAATTGAAGGCCGAGGTGAAGGCCATGTGGAAGGCCATGAGGAGGGCCAGTGGAAAGACGTGAAGATGACCATGGGAGGCCGAGGTTGACCATGGAAGGTCAAAGATGACCTTGGGAGGTCGAAGATGACCTTGGGAGGTCGAGGATGATCATGAGAGGTCGAGGATGACCATGGGAGGTCGATGTGGGATGCCAATGTGGCTCAAAGCCGTCCTTAGCCGAAGGAGGTGCTGAGTAGACGTCCTTGGACGAAGGAGGCTGGAGTTTGTGTGCGTTTGCGTTGGCGAAGATGGCGCTGACGAAGGCCGGAGTGTGCGTTGGACAAAGGTGGCGCTGACTGGGGCCGTAGTTTGCGAAGGCGGCGCTTGATGTAGGCCGGACTTTGCGAAGGCGGCACTTGATGCAGGAGTTTGCGTTTGACGAAGGCGGCGCTGACGAAGGCCGGAGTTTGCAAAGGCGAAGGTGGCGCTGACGAAGGCCGGAGTTTGCGTTGACGAAGGCGGCGCTGACGGGGGCCGGAGTTTGCGTTGACGAAGGCGGCGCTGACGGGGGCCGGAGTTTGCCTTGACGAAGGCGGCGCTGACTTGGGCCGGTGTTTGCGTTGACGAAGGCGGTGCTGACGGGGGCCGGAGTTTGCATTGACGAAGGCGGCACTGACGGGGGTCGGAGTTTGCGTTGACGAAGGCGGCACTGATGGGGGTCGGAGTTTGCGTTTGACGAAGGTGGCGCTGACGAAGGCTGGACTGTGCGAAGGCGGCGCTTGATGCCGGAGTGTACGAAGGTGGCACTTGAGGTCGGACATTGGTATCCTTGGAGCGAAAGCACTATGTAGACGCCACACGATGAAAGAATGGTAGCCAAGTAGCACAGCATTACCATGATGCTATCCATTTCAGACCCCATGAGGCATCTTAATTACATCTTAATTAGAGCCAATTAATTACGCTGGAACAGGTATCACTGTCGTGGGCATAAGCACCCTACCATACTTGGCATATACTTTCGGGTTATCTGCCATTACAGCCAAGTAACATGTGCATGGCGTCATATCTCATCTACAACGCAAGTGCCCGAGTGAGAGAGAGAGAGAAGGATAGGTAAATGGGAGAGTGAGGGCGAAGGTGGGGGTACGGGGGGGAGGAAGGCAAGGAGGGAGGGAGGGGAAGCCGGGAGGGGAGGATGAGGGAGTGGCTTGATACACGTCACAAGTACGTCACCTCAAACCTTCCCCTGTCCGAATATGTACTCGGCTCAAAGCCAGGAGTAAACTCCTTCATTAAACACACTTGGCAATGCACTCTACTGCCATAGATTAGGGGACGGTGTCAGACAAACTGTGCCAAACTGTCATATTGATCCGACTTTTTGTTTAGAAGATATTTGCGAAAAACGATGCTTCATGGGGTCTGAAATGGATAGTAGGTGTGTCACAAAACGTGTATGTGGATGCAAGTAGTGTATACAACACAGGTGTGTGTATGTGGGCGTGAATGTGTAGCCAAGTACGTGTTAATGTTTAAATGCCATCAAATACAAAGCAGAATTATGTGTCACAGAGTGGGTGTGTACCTGTGTTGTTAGCGTCCACGTGTTATTATTATTTTTTACATGTAAAAAATGGGTTTTGTATGTTCTTAGCTAGACACTGGATAGACCAAACGCTAAGTTCGCACACAAGTTTATTACGGCGGGAATATGTAGGTAAGTACAGCGGAGGGAGGCCACGAGGAACAGAGAGAGGAGGTGGTGTGCTCTTTCTTTGGTGGCTGGGAGGTAACTGAAGGATCCTGGTCGCGAAGGCCAGGAGCGCGAGGAGGTCCGGGGGAATTTGGGTCAAGGCAGAGTCAGGTCACCAAAGCTGTGTGGCGTGGCCTTTAGGGGTGATTAGCCAGGTGGCGTGACGGCCAACCTTAGAGTCACTACAGTACTCCCCTTTTCACAAAAAAACTAAAACTATTAATAATAATTCGGGAATGAACAAAGCCCCTGAACTATTGCATATGGAAGAACTGTGGGCGATGAATAAGCCGTCCCGAGCGCGTCGTGTAGCCCTCAGGAACGAAACCGTCCATAGACGCCCCAGCATCGCTGTCCTCCGAAGGTGATTCCACGGCAACGGTTGTAAGGTTGCCGGGTAGGGCAGGAGGCGGGAAGTCGGAAACCGTCAGTTCTGCAGAAGGAGAATCAACTGGTGGAGGGGGGGGGGGAAAGGGAGGGGGAGGTGAGGATAAGGTGTTGGGGATAAGGTGCTGGGTCAGGTGTAAGATGAGGAATGGGAATTGGGGAAGGTGTTGTGAGCGGGGCAGGTGTAGGATGAGGACTGGGCGTGGGGGAAGGTATTGTGAGTGGGGCAGGTGTAGGATGAGGATTGGGGGTGGGGGAAGGTGTTGTGAGTGGGGCAGGTGTAGGCTGAGGAGGGGGAATAGGGCTTGGTGGAGGATGGGCCCGAGGGGGAAGGGTTGGCGACGAGGACGCCAAGATCTCAGGGCTGAGGAGAGGTTGAAGAGGAAGGGAGGGGGAAACCCCCCGTACGGGGGCAGGGGGGATGATGACAAAACGGGGGTGAGGGAGTGGTGGATGATCTGAAGGAGGAGAAGGAACGGAAGGACGGGGTTGAACATTATGAGGGAGGAGGGGAGAAGGAAGTGAAGGAAGGAGATGAGCCACCTTCACTCGGTCCCATGAAGTCACATAGGGGTGCCCACGAACTTCGAGGGTGACGTGCTTCTCGGAGCGCGCCAGGACACGGTAGGGACCCTTATAGGGTTGGTCCAGGGGCCTCGTGTGGGCATCCGTCCGCAGGAACGGGTGTGTAGCTGTTTGCAGCTCTGGCGGGAGGTGAGTGGGGCGCAGCGGGGGTGTACGTGGGGGCGTGGGCCGTAGTGCAGCCATCGCCTGCCGAAGCGCCGGGAGGAAGGAGAGGGCGTTGCTGGCATCCGTCACTGAGGTGAACTGGCACGGCATTCGCAGGTCTTCACCATATACCAACTCCGCCGGCGTAAGATGTATATCTTCCTTCTCGTAGTTCGAGTGTGAGGAGGAGGATGGGAAGGGCGTCTACCCAGCTTGTTGGGTGTGGCTGGGCCCGTATGGCTTCCTTTAGGCGTCTGTGGAAACGCTCCACCATGCCGTTGGCTTGAGGGTGATACGCCGTAGTACGCTGACGGCGGGTTCCCAGGAAAGCCAGCAGGTCAGCCCAAACATGGGACTCAAACTGCACTCCTTGATCCGTGATGAGAGTGGCAGGCGCGCCGTACAGTGCTACCCAACCCGAAAGGAAATGAGCAGCCGTGCATTCCGCGGTACTATCAGGAATGGGAATAGCGGCGCCACAACGGGTCACTCTGTCCACACACGTCAGCAGGTAACGGTGACCGCGGGAGGCCGGCAAAGGACCCACCAGGTCTACATGGACGGTGTGAAATCATTGGGTGGGCGTGGGGAAGGTGTTGAAAGGGGCTCGTGTTTGTCGGTGAATGTTTGCCGTTTGACAAGCAAGACACAGCCCGCGTCCATTCCTTAATGTCACGTATCATCCCAGGCCATACCGCTCGCCTGCTAATGACGTGATGGGTACCGAGGATGCCGGGGTGGTTCAGGGAGTGGTAGTGATTGAACACTGACCTGCCGTGTTGACGGGTGATGAATGGGCGTGCGTGGCCACACGATACATCACACCAGAGTTTGGCCGCAGAGTCGGGGACGTCGTGCAGGACCAGGGGGAGCGTTGTGGGCCCCTCAATCAGGACTTGCAACTCAGGGTCTCCCTCCTGTGTCGCCGCCAGGGCCACGTATTCTAGCGGCGCAGGCATCGTGACCGCGGACATCATCTGGGGGGTTGTATCACAGCGGGAGAGAGCGTCGGCTACAGTATTGTCCTGCCCCAGGATATGGCGGATGTCTGTGGTAAACTCTGATATATAAGCCAGCTGTCTGGAGACCCGGGGGGTGAAATTTTTGCCAGATTGCACCATAGCGTGGGTTAATGGCTTGTGATCTGTCAATACTTGAAGCTCTCTGCCCTCCAGAAAGTGGCGGAAGTGTCTCACGGCCTCATACACCGCCAACAGATCGCCGATAGATCCCTATCGAAAGCGCTGTAGAGGCGTTGAGAAGGCTCCAAACGCTTGCTGAAGAAAGCAAGAGGGCGAAGCTCGTCTTCCACCTTCTGGTGGAGGACAGCGCGCACCGCTTCTGCTGAGGCGTCAGTAGTGGGGATGGTGGGGGCATTGGGGACTGGGTAGGCGAGGAGCGTCGTGGAAGCGAGTTGTTGCTTGATGCTGTTGAACGCTCCCTCGGCTTCATCAGTCCACTGCAAGGGCTTGGGTGAGTTTTTCTTTACCCCCTTCAGGAGGTCATGTAAGGGGCCTAGCCGAGCGGCAGCTTGGGGAATGAAGCGGTGGTAATAATTAATAACCCCCCGTGATCGCTGACACCTTCTGCGGGAGGGGGGATAAGCCCGCTGACGTGACTCTGTGGCCCAAGAAGTCCAACGCCGGAGCACCCAACACACACGTCGCTGGGTGGATCCTTAAACCAAACTCCTGAAGGCGATTGAGCAGCTGGCGCAGGTGGAGCTCGTGCTGTTGGTGCAATTATGAGGCGACAATGATGTCGTCGATGTACACCACGACGAAGTCGAGTCCCCTGACTACCTTATCCATAGACCGCTGGAAGGTCTGAGCCGCATTGCGTAGACCGAAGTTCATGTAGGGGTACTCAAACAGACCGAAAGGCGTCGTCACTGCAATCTTCGGCACGTCCTCTTCAGCCACGGGATCTGGTGGAAGGTCCGTAGAAGATCAATTTTCGAAAAGACATGCTGTGAAAATCTAACACGTGTGGAATAGGGTAACGGTCCGGCCGAGTAATGGCGTTGAAAACCCTGTAGTCGCCGCACGCACCCCATGCGCCTTCTTGGGCTTGCGGTACCATATGGAGAGGTGAAGCAGATGTCGGCAGGTCGTATGGTCCCCTCCTGCAGTAAGTGCTCAAACTCCTTTTTCGCCGCCTGGAGGCGTTCAGGAGTCAGGCGTCGCGGTCGAGCAAAACAAGGTGGGCTCGTTGTGGGGATGGTGTGTGTTACATTGTGATCCCTTTTGGCGGGGCTGGAGCGCTGAGAAGTGAGGAGAGGGAAGTCCTCGAGAAGAGCGTCGTACAGGACCACCTGGCGTAGGTGTGTCAGAAGGGGTGCTCGCCGCCCGCAGGGCACGGTAGGAATGACCGTGTTGGTTGGGCGATGCAGCAAACGTCTGCGCCGGGAATCCACGAGCAAGTCGTGGGAGGAGAGGAAATCCCCACCCAGGATAGGCTGATTCACCGCAGCCACCACGGAGGACCAGACGAAGGGCGAGGCAGGCGTGAAGGAGAGGCGGAGAGTGCGCGTACCATAGGTGGCGATACGGGTGTTATTGGCGGTCAGAACATCGTAAGCGGTGCTGGGCTGGGCCAGGCGATCATCTGACGAGGGCAGCCCAACACTGACTTCCGCCCCCCGAATCCAACAGGTAACACATCCCCGACAGCGTCTCGGCCACCCAAAGCAGCGTCCGGCGGCCAGGGAGTGGTGGCGACGGAGGCGGAGGAGCTGCAGGAGACTGGGTAGGCGAGCTGGCGCGGGGTCATACGAAAATCTGTGGTGGGTTGACCAGGGGCGGAGGGGCACGGCTGGACCTGTGCAGGGAGTCGGGCGGCGGCTATATGCGGGGATCGGGCGGGTTGTTCATCAGGATGACATGGCCCGGAGCATGCCTCGCGGTGGAGGCCAAGAGGTGGGGGCGGGAGACAGGTGCGCGTTCACCGACTCCCGCGCTGCTCGTTTCCCGACCAGGAACATGGAGGGTGACAATTCCTGGCTGCCGCGCCGAAGCGACCATGGTAATAACATTATTTGCGGCTAGTGGGGGAGTGGATGGCTGAGAAGGCGGTCTCTAATCGCTGAATGGCGGCAGCCATGTCAGAGAGGCGGGCGGCCGTGGAAGAGCTGTGCACCAGGGCCTTGCCATGGCCCCCTCGAGCTCTTGGATTCTCCAGCGCACTGAGGAATTTCGTGGAGCCGGCAGGGTGTCACTCTGGCGTCACCAATTGTTGTATGTTCTTATCTAGACACTGGATAGACCAAACACTAAGTTCGCACACAAGCTTATTACGGCGGGAATATGTAGGTAAGTACAGCGGAGGGAGGCCACGAAGAACAAAGAGAGGAGGTGGTGTGCTCTCTCTGTGGTGGCTGGGAGGTAACTGAAGGATCCTGGTCGCGAAGGCCAGGAGCGCGAGGAGGTCCGGGGGAATTTGGGTCACGGCAGAGTCAGGTCACCACAGCTGTGTGGCGTGAACTTTAGGGCAATTAGCCAGGTGGCGTGACGGCCAACCTTGGAGTCACTACATGGGAACATGGCGGCGCAAGATAGAGGACAAGATGGTCGATAACAGCTGTTCCTGGTGGAGAAGGAGGAAAGACAACATGGTGTCCAGGTATTGCGAACGCGGCATATAACACACAAAACAAAAAATCACTGAGATGTCGCGCAGGACAAAGGGTGCCTAAACAGATTAAGTGCCATAGCAAGAGTTCACAGATCACTAAAACGGTGATATAAAGTCAATAGTCACTTAACTATAAAAGGATAAGTGTGAGCACTAGGTCAGTGTGCTGTATGTGGCTTGGAGAGTGACGAGTCCAGTGTAGGCACAGCTTGGAGAAGTGGAGTGCTGAAGGCGTTAAGTTGTTCCGGTGTGGTGATGTGTGCTGTTGGGAGTGTCCTGTTTTGAGCTAGGCTAAGAGTAGGAGGCGCGTTATAGGGCTGGGTATGTTGGGTGCGCGGCTGAGTTGAGAGAAATGGTGTCCATAGGTGGCGTGGTGAAGGTTAGGAGCGCGGAGATGGTTACTGGGTCAGGACCAAGCAACGGAGGTGGTATTTCCAGCTACCACCTGCTCTCCCACTACCTTGATACTACCTGCCCTTATACGAAACCCAGCAAGCCTCCCTCGGTAGGTAGTAAACGGGTAGAAAGGCCCTGACTGGCTAAGGCGTCATCGGTCACAAGCCATGACAAACTGTTTCTAAAACTTCTCGACCAATCACAAGCCAGCGAGACATATTTCCGGGCAAGTATGGTATGCCAGACTGCCTACTCGCCATCTTCTCTTCTCCGCCTCCTCTCTGCCGGGTCTGCCCGTCATCTAAAACTAATTCTCGTTTTATTTTGGAATGCTTGCGTTTTTAAGTTTTATTGTATCAAATAGTAAGATATATAAGGAAGGAGCCTGTGTTGCTAGTGGTTCAGTGGTAGAAGGTGTGTATGTGGGTTAAAATAGTGAATATTTGCGTAACCGGGTGGACGAAAGATGTTTCTCCGTCACTCCCCTGTCGCTCCGTCACCCCGTCACCTAAACACCTTTAAATCACCCTTATTTAAAGTGACACACTGTTCTACACTGATTTACATAATGACACGTGTATATAACAGCTCACCATAATCACTAAGATGTATAATAACGAGTAATAAGACGTTTAACCCTGCCAAACCTACTGTGGCGGTGTAGCGGGCGGCGGCCAGCCTGCCCCGCCGCCACTCTCACAACCCGCCGTCATCCGCCTCACCTGTGCCTTCCTGAAGAAGACAGGTCAGCTCCCATGCCTGTGATAGCACCATAGGATTACACCAGTGATCATAGGATTCCTCAAGGGGTCCTCGCTCCCCTACTAAATATTACCAAGGAAATTTCCAATGGCGGAGTAGCGCGCGGCGGCCGGCCTGCCTCACCGCCTCTCTCACAACACCCCGTTATCCGCTTTACCTGAGCCTTCCTGAAGAAGCCAGGTCAGCTACCATGCCTACGCCTACAGGTCAGCTACCACGCAGGTTTACCACCAAATCAACCACCTACCCGCGCTGTGGGTTAGAGTTACCACCTATGTAGGAGTTACCACCTCCAAGCAGGTGGTAAGTGCTTCGTGGGTCCCCGCCCTGGACCCTGGCGTCCGTTATGTGCCGGGAGTGGAGGAGTTGAAGGTCGGCGCCAAGTAAGCCGTGAGCGGCTGAGCCTCGCTCTGTGTCTTTCCATACCTAAGCGGCGATGTAGAGTTGAGGTGAAACCGCATGGTGGGTCCATGGTGTAGGGACGTGTTGGTAGGGTAGTGGTGCGGCATGTTGAGAAGTGTAGGTTGGCGCGAACGGCTGGGTGAGTCGTGAAGCTTGATGCGCAGCGTGGGCTAGGGGATGAAGCCGCGGCGTGGCTGCCTGACAACGGAGCCACGAGCCAGTTGTAATTTCTTTTTTAGTTTTTAGTGTCTTACTTATCCCGAGCTGCTAACCATTTATTATATGAACGTTGGGGTCCATCCTTAGATGTTGCAGGTGAATAAAAGGGGTAATTCCTGCTTTGTGTTGTTTTTGGTTGGGACAGACACAGAATGCGAGTGAGTCCGAGTAGAGATGAGGCGGCTACTCGCGAGGTATTTCATACCAAAATGATTTTGGTATGATGAAATTGTTATGAGTCTATCTAGTTCTGAGGGTGTGTGTCGCGAGTACGATTGAGTACGATCTAAAACTTGAACTTGAGTTGGGAGTCACCCAGCGGAAGCCTTTTGTCCGGCGTCATATGTAAACAAACGCTTTTCTTTCATCCAGCTGATAAGACTGTGTAAGACAATGGCAGCGGTCTCTTTAATACCGAAATTTACCGAAATAACCCTGATAACACACCGAAATATATAAAAAGATACAGAAAGACGCATTTCTATGTGTGTATTATGTCTCAATACCAAAATTTGGTATCAGGAGTATACATATATTTCAAAAACGTATTTTGGCTTATTTCGGTATTAACTCTTAATACCGAAATACATCCATACACATGTCCAAATATATCGTATGTGGTATGTATTTCGGTATATCTCGGTAGTACGGTAGAGACACTCCCATGGCAGCACACGGCGTGGTAAAAATGAATGAGGACTGCACGTTCAATTTCGAAGACTCTGAATAGTTTTTCCTTGCCTAAAAGTAGAGCTTTTTCAGATGGAGGTATTTTAATGGGAAATATTCCGCAGAAGTTGGCGGCGCCAACCACCCGGGCAATCGCGCACCATCAAATTAGTTTTTCATAAACTAAATAGCTAAAAAAAACCTAACCCAAAACTACCCTAAGCCTAACGTAACCTAAGCCAAACCTTAACATAACCTAAATCTAACCTAACCAAAACTAAACGTAACCTAACTCAGTAATTATTATATAAAAATAAGGGTAATATTTTTGGTTTCCGGAAGTGAATATCTACTGCACAATATACTGAGCCGAAAATAATAGAAAAAAGTAAGCTGTAAGGTCTGTAAGATCTGTGCTGACGGCGGTACCGACCGCGAAGTTCTCGTCCATTATAATAACCTATGGCGTTCATGATGAGACATGTTGATGACCACATGTGACAGTAAAAATCAGTTTACTTACATTGATAGGATTTACAGGGTCTGCCCATGATAACGAAGTGTTCACTTTATCAAGTTACCATTCCTAGGTTCCCTAAAGAGGAAGTGACTCATCTTAGGGAAGGACTGCACACATAGATACGTGAATGAGGCTGGGGAGGCACCTGTGCTGCAGTGGAATCATAGCGGAGGATAAATGGAAAAATGGCCTAAGAAACAAGTACTTTATTCCGATTTAGTTTTGGCCCATGGGCTTCTTCAGAGGAATTTGGATCACAAGCTAATGTGCTCTATCGGGATCCGGGAGCTCCATTGCCTGTTACGGATAAAGCTGATTGGTCTGCGATCCTGCCGCCCATCGTACTCCCTGATTGGCGAGAAGTATTCAAGTGTTATGTCTCATAAAAATAGGGATAACTATTGCAACGAACGCCCCCCTTACCTTTGTTGTCCTCAGCTAGGCTCCTTTACACCTGCTCCGGGCTGCTCTCTTGAGATGCAGGGAAGCAGGCAGGTGCTTAAGACAAAGGGGGGACGCGTAGCTCGTAAACAGGGCTCGTGCTAGGAATTGAGGACTTACCAGGCTGTGTTCCTCTTCTCTGGCTGTTCACACACTCAGGGGGGAAGGGTTTAGGCAAACACAAGGGTTCCTTTCATGATGTTATATTGAAGTAACACACAGTACAAGTTTCAAGGTCACTTACTACAAATCTACAACTCCTAGACACTACAACACACGTCACAATCCCCGACCTCTTCCTCGGCCGTCGTAGGGAGACGCTACATAACCACCACACAACCCCAGTACCTCTTACAGGCACACTACAGTGGCCGCCTCGTCCGGCGCCACAACACACAGCGGCCGCCACAAGCCAGGCGCCGCAATAATACCACACAACCTTACCTCCTCGCAGGCACAACCTTGCGACTATCCACTGTGGCCGCTTCGTCCGGCGCCACAACCCACAGGAGCAATTCCTCTCCCAGGAAGTCCCCTGTGCCTCCCTACGTGCCAGGAGTCGTCTCTTCACTCCACTGGCCACGTAGATCCCCTTCGTCAGCGACTGCCTCGCCGGCAGCCCGCTTGACCCACCGCGACACACCACAGTGCCACCCACAGGCACTACACCACTGTGGCCGCCTCGTCCGGCGCCACATAGTGCCACGGGAGACATCACGTCGCCTTACCTCACACCGGCACAACACACAGCTGGAACAGTCCAGCTGTCACCTCCACAGGCGCCTCAAACCACAGGACACTTCCTCTACCCTTGGCTCGCCTGACCCTGAGGTAATTACGGCCCAGGCGACTCTCCAAACTTCCCTGGGCACCGCATTTCCCCCCTCTGTTCCCTGCTCCCGGCGAGCGGCGTCTCCTCTGTTTACGTTTCTCCTCTCTACAGGGCTCCCACAACAAACACACGGCTTCCCCCCGAACTTGAGCTCGAGTTGTTCAGGAGCGCGTTCGTAACACTATTCATTCATTCACTAACCTAACCTTGACATTTGTCACATAACCTAACATTACTAAGCATTGCAAGCTATTGATGGTATTTAATCTCTATATGCAGAAACACGGGTAAAAGATGATTACATGTAAATATTGGGTCCTGTAATATCAAGATCAATAATTGGAACTGTCGCTGAAAATAGGAAAATTCGCGGACGTGAAAAAATGGGTAAATTTGTACTTTCAACCAGTAATTGAGTATGAGGTCAAAAATATTATTTTCCCATGTATTATGATGTGTTAAGACTGATGGTCAGATTAAAAACGTCGGAAATGTCTTATTTTGCAGTTATACCCCCCTCCACAACAAACCTGGGGACCCGTCGGGAACGCAGGGTTTTGGGAGGGGAAAATGGCAACTAGTTTTTTACTGATAGTATATTATGTGGATGACGTAAGATGTATCCGGTAAACACTCTACGGAATAACATAAGCCCGGAAGGACATACAAATATATAAACGATAAAGTCTACGAGAATAACTTACCTATTCCTCGAAAAATTTCAAAGGTAAAACTGCAGTTTAATACAATACATGGACATTGGTTATTTAACTTTACATAACTGGGAGGGGGGGCGCCCGGACCTCCCAGCTAGTTCACTAACCTAACCTGGGCGTTGGTCGAGAAGCCTAACCTAAAGCAGGGATAAAGGCGGGGTAACTGCAATATGATGCATTTCCGACGGTTTTGAGTGCGACCATCATTCTTAACGCATCAAAATACATAGGAAAAGAGTACTTTTAACCTCTTACTCAATTACTGGTTGAAAGTACCAGATTACCAAAAATTGGAACAGTCGCCTACCGCGGCGACAGTTCAGTTATCGTGTTCACAATGTTTGTTTCTCCTTACGAACCTAACTCACTTCATGCACCTTATCTAAAGCCGTCATCACCCATAAAAAGTCACCTTAATACAATTTCATTGTCGATTGAGAGCTTGGCAAAACACAGAATAACATCGAGCTCTAACTTCATGTCATTGTGATGTTAACGCCAGTATTTCCAAAACATGATTCATCTATGACACCTAACTCACTTCATTCAACTTATTTAAGCCTTTCATCTTCCATAATAAGTCACATATGGAACAATTAAAATATTGAGAGGACCTCCAAGCCACAGATTAATATCAATCAATCAATCATTGGGGGCATACGCCGGGGGGCGCGTCGCCTCGCCCACCCTACGACGCCACTCCCGGGGGTCACCACGCGCGAGTTCTCATGCAGGCTCCTTTCCCATACCAAGCAGCTCTCGACAAGAAACATCAACTTGCCCTAGCCACGAGCCTTGTGGGCGCCCCCTTGGCCTCCTCCACGCCGGATTGTCTCTTACAGATACAACCCGATGGGAAGGATCGGTTCAGGGTAGCGTGCCACATGCCCATATAGCCGAAGTTGGCGCTGACGGACTATGCAGGTAGTAGGCCTCGATTCAGTCTCACGGTGCAATCGCTGATTTGACACGTAATCATCCCAGCGATACCCCATGATTCTGCGAAGACACTTATTACCAAAGGCATTGATTCGTTTCTTCAAGTCACTATTTAGTGTCCATGTCTCACAACCATAGAGTAAGACAGGAATCACAATCGACTTGAAGATCCGGATCTTTGTCCTTCTGCATAGGTACCGACAACGCCAAATACTCCCGCTGAGCGAGTCCATAACACCGTGGGCTATGCCAATCCGCCGTAAGACTTCTTGACGTGACCCGCCGTCATTATGGACTGCGCTACCAAGGTATGTAAAACTTTCCAAGATCTCAATGTCCTCGCCACACGCATGAACAGACTGTACTGCTTCATCTAGTAAGTCTCCAAACACCTGGACCTTGGTCTTGAGCCAGGAGACCTCAAGTTCCAAAGTCTTTGCCTCCTCGTGCAGCGCCTCGAGAGCCATCACCAGGACCTCCAGCGACTCAGCAAAGATTACTGCATCATCGGCAAAAACAAGATCAGTGATCTTGGTGTTGCCGACAGATGCTCCACAATCACTTTGATCTACAATCTTGTCCAATACCCAGTCCATACAAGCGTTGAAAAGTGATGGGGCAAGGACGCACCCGTGCCTCACTCCTGTATTCACAGGAAAGAAGCTGGATACACCTGCCCCACACTTCACAGCACTCTCAGTCCCAGAATACAAACCAGTTATCAAACCAATCAGATTAATAGCGTACCGATATTTCATGTTTCACTAATGTTCACCCGGGTATCTACATTATGTGCTTCTCCTGCCACACCTAACACACTTCCTTCTAATTATTTAATGTCCTAATCTTACACGGTACGTCGGTACTTGCATTTCGAGGGAGCTAATATCCGAAGTGGGAGAGTTATGTGATGCGGAGGAAGCCATGTTGTATTCAAGTACCAACCATGATTATCCAAGAGACCTCCTGGAGCAGCTTTGGATCTGGACCATATCAACACAGAAAACATGCTCCAAAGCGCGCGCAAGGACAGATCACAATCAAAATGGACCAGAAATTTCCAAGAATTTGCCTCGCGAGTAGCCGCTTTTGGTAATAATAGACTGAGGAGAGTGGGCTGAGTAGGGATTGGGGTAGTATGATTGAGTGCACACGCACAGCGTATGGAGTTGCCAACAACTCCCATAATTATATCTCACAATATAAGTATACCTGACAATAATTATACAAATAATGTAAGGAAAATATTGTAATACTCTACAGTCTACACTAATATGAACTAACACACATATATAAAGAAAGTTTGAAAACCTTCTTGATGTAATTTGTATGTTCGTGTATATTAGTTTATTAGTAAACTTTCTTCATATTATTTGTATATTAGTATATTATTGTATTAGTATTAGTATTAGTATAAGGAGAGGTATGTCAGGAGTCTCGCTGAGGATGTCGAGGGTAATTTGAACGCTAATGACCTCCGACCCGCCTACCGAGCCCTGAAGAAGCTCCGTTCCAAGTCTCCTTCTCGGGCGAGTGCTATTCGAACAGCAGATGGGCGCCTCGTGTCGGACATGGATGGGCAGATGGCTCGTTGGGCTGAGTACTTTGGGCAGTTGTTCACGGTGGACCCTCCAACTGAGCAGCTTCACACCACTGGGTTACAGGCAGTGGATGCCGATCCTCCCATTGACGAAACCGCACCCTCTCTTGACGAAGTCAGAGAGGCTGTAGCAAAGTTGAGGGGTGGAAAGGCAGCTGGTGTTTGTAATATCAGTGCGGAGTTCGTCAAAGCTGGGGGTGAGGCCATGATTCGCGGGTTGCATGCTGTCCTGACTGCCGTGTGGCAATCAGGTACCATTCCTCCTGACTGGAAAAGGGGGCTGGTCGTCCCTATCTGGAAAGGGAAAGGGGACCGTCAGGACTGCAACAATTACAGCGGTATTATACTGCTCAGCATACCAGGCAAGGTGCTTGCCCATCTATTGCTGACACGAATTCGCAGTCATCTGGTGAAGCATCAGAGTCCTCAGCAGTCTTGGTTCACGCCTGGTAAGTCAACAACTGACCGTATCCTAGCGCTTCGTGTCCTGGTGGAACGCCGACGTGAGTTTCGACAGGGGATGCTTGCAGCCTATGTTGATCTCAAGAAGGCGTTTGACTCAGTGCATCGTGAGTCACTCTGGGATCTTCTACGACTTCGCGGAATTCCTGCAAGGACTATTG
>JACEEZ010012995.1:30000-31038 GCA_016584305.1 Chionoecetes opilio | reverse complement strand
TACCCAAAAATCACCAAATCCAAATTCACAAAAAAAAAAAAAAAAAAAAAAAGCTGCACCCTAAAATCCTAGACCTTCCCAGCTATAGAACACACCCCTCAGCCCCTCTCAGACCCCTAAACACATCAGCCCCTCTCAGACCCTTAAACACATCAGCCCCTCTCAGACCCCTAAACACATCAGCCCCTCTCAGACCCTTAAACACATCAGCCCCTCTCAGACCCTAAACACATCAGCCCCTCTCAGACCCCTAAACACATCAGCCCCTCTCAGACCCCTAAACACATCAGCCCCTCTCAGAGTCCTAAACACATCAGCCCCTCTCAGACCCCTAAACACATCAGCCCCTCTCAGACCCCTAAACACATCAGCCCCTCTCAGACCCCTAAACACATCAGCCCCTCTCAGACCCCTAAACACATCAGCCCCTCTCAACTCTAAACACATCAGCCCCTCTCAGACCCCTAAACACATCAGCCCCTCTCAGACCCCTAAACACATCAGCCCCTCTCAGACCCCTAAACACATCAAGCCCCTCTCAGACCCCTAAACACATCGCCCCTCTCAGACCCCTAAACACATCAGCCCCTCTCAGACCCCTAAACACATCAGCCCCTCTCAGACCCCTAAACACATCAGCCCCTCTCAGAGTCCTAAACACATCAGCCCCTCTCAGACCCCTAAACACATCAGCCCCTCTCAGACTCCTAAACACATCAGCCCCTCTCAGACCCCTAAACACATCAACCCCTCTCAGACCCCTAAACACATCAACCCCTCTCAGACCCCTAAACACATCAGCCCCTCTCAGACCCCTAAACACATCACCCCTCTCAGACCCCTAAACACATCAGCCCCTCTCAGAACCCTAAACACATCAGCCCCTCTCAGACCCCTAAACACATCAGCCCCTCTCAGACCCCTAAACACATCAGCCCCTCTCAGACCCCTAAACACATCAGCCCCTCTCAGACCCCTAAACACATCAGCCCCTCTCAGACCCCTAAACACATCAGCCCCTCTCAGACCCCTAAACAC
>JACEEZ010012995.1:15000-25000 GCA_016584305.1 Chionoecetes opilio | reverse complement strand
TAGTTTTACAGAATCGGGGTTTTTTAGTACCCAAAAAATTTCTTCTCATTAGATTTTTCAAACCCTACAACAGCCACGGGATAGATAAAAAAACGCAAGGGGGTCGGGGGCGGTCTGGGGGGGTCATGAGGTTGGTTACGTAATCAAGGGCCCCCCAGGTTAGGGTTAGTAAACTATAGGGGGTCATTAGGTCAGGGGTTAGGGTCAAAAGGGAGAAATGGTTGAAACTGCATAGTCCCCCATTTTGTTTTTTTTGTTACATGCCTCCCCTCCTCCCCCCTAACGCCATACTCCTCCTCCCCCCTCCCCCCCCCTCCTTTTTCCCCTCCAATCCCCCTCCCCCCTCCTCTCCTTTCCTTTTCCTCCTCCTTTTCCCCTTTTCATAATTAAATTCATATTTTTCCCTCCTACATCTTTTTTCCCCTTTAATAACCCGTTTCCCTCTTTCTCTTCCTACATTCCTCTTTCCCATTCTCCCCCCACACACACACACCTTTAAAACCCATACCCCCCTCTCCTCTCTAAACACACAAACCCTCTCTCTTCTCTCTCTAACACCCCCTCTCCTCTCTTCCTCTCCTCTGAACCACACACAACTTTAAAACACACTACCCCCCCAACACACAAACCCCCCCCCTCCCCTCCCCCTTTCCCCCACCCCAACACCCCTCTCTCCTCTCTCCTTACCCCACCAAACCCCTCTCTCTGTTTCTGAAAAACAAAAATTTCCCAAAAACATGAAAGCAGGGAAAACAAGCCCCCGGAAAAGAGAAAAAAAAAACCGCAGGCCCCCCATCCCCCAGACCCCGACTGCCTCGCCCGCCCACCCAAACCTTGCCACCCCAAACCCGCCAAAACCCCCGCCCGCCCCCCCGGCAGAAAAAAAAATTTTTAAAAAAAAAAAAAAGAAAAAAAAACCCAAAGAAAGGGACAAAACAAACAAAAACAAAAAAAAAAAAAAAAAAAAAAAAAAAGGGGCCCAAAAAAAAAAAAGAAAAGAAAAAATATAGTTAGTCAGAATAAATAAAAAATATAATGGTTTTTTTACCGAGGCGAAAATTCTTCTATTAAAGGTTTCGTGTTTAAAAATGATGCCTCTGTTTCCCTGTAATAGGGTTAACTTGATAAAATAAAACTGAAAAAAGGGAACGTAGTATTCCCTTCCCCGGCATCAATATCAGGCAGTAACAGAAAGGGGTTAAAATGATCCCTATGTTTCCCTGTAAGGGTTAACTGTGAAAAATAAAACTGACTTTTAGGGAAGCGTAGTATTCCCTTCTCCTGGCTAAAATATCGGGCAGTAAGCGAAAGGGGGGCACCTTTTTCACCTCTTTTAACCCCTTCACCCCAATTTTTCTTTGCTTAAAAATCGTCTTTTTGTTAGCCATAAAACTACGAAAGTAACTAAATAACCAAATTTAAAGCTAATGGACAAGGTTAAACGGGTCTATTTTTAAAATAATTTATTCTTTAAAAAATCGCCCATGGTGGTTTCTATTAAAATAAAAATTACGTTCGGGCCCTCAAGGGTTAAAAAAAAAGATAAAGATAAACAGATAGTTAATCCCATGCTTCACTTGTAAGGGGAAAGATTCTTTTGGGCCAATGGTACTTACAGAAAAGGGCGTTCATTGGCTGGACTCTCGGGACTCCCAGGCCCCCCGCTCTTTGGTGCCGCTTGTCGTCACGATTCCATGTCTTAAAACGACTCAACGACTGGTAACTTTTAAATAAAATATACAAATAATAATAAAAATAAAAATAATAACAGCAAAAAAAAAATTAAAAAATTTATGGACATGAATGCATTTCACTTTTTGTCGTTTTCTGATATATTTATATTATTTTTTTTTTTTTTTATTACTATTATATTTTTTTTCCCCTACTACTACTATTTACTAACTTACTCCCCCCCTTTAAACCCTTACTATAATATTCCCACCCCCACTAACTCCCTACAAACTACTTTACTACTACTATTCCCACCACCACTACTACACTACTACTACTACTACTATACTACTACACTACTATTACCACCCCCACTACTACTACTACTACTCCCTACTACTAACTACTACTCTACTACTTTTACCACCCCACTACTACTACTACTACTATACTACTACTACTACTCACATTACCCCACCACTACTACTATTTACTACTACACTACTACATTTACTACTACTACTACTACTACACATTACCCCCACCACTACTACACTACTACCTCCTATTTACTACTACTACTACTACTATTACCACCCCCATATTTAAACTACACTACACCTATACTACTACTATTTACCACCACCTTACTATTACTACTCTACTACTACTTTACCACCACCAATACTACATACTACTCTACTAATTACACACCACACTACTATACTACTAAAATACACACTATTACCCCACCACTACTATATACACACACACTACTACTACTACTATCATTACCCCCACCACTACTATATTACTACTACTACTATACATTACCACCACTATACTACTACTTTTTACCACTACTATACTACTACTACTACTACACTACTATTCCCACCCCACTACTACTATTACTACTATCTACTACTATTACCACCACTACTACTATACTATTACCCCACCATACACTATACTTACTACTAATTATTCCACCATACTATACTACTTTTACCACCCTACTACTCTCTACTATACTATACTACTACATTTTTACACCCCATATATATACACTACTACTACTACTTTACCACCACCACATCTATACTACAAACTATTACCACCCACTACTAACTCTACTGACTACTATCTACTTTACCCCACCACACTATTTACTACTACTACTACTACTACTACTATATACTATTACCACCCCCACACTACTACTATTCCCACCCCCCAAACCACTACTACTATTACCACCACCCCCACTATACACTACTACTACTCTACTATACTTTACCCCAAACTACTATACTACTACTACTTATACTACTACTACTTTTACCACCCATAATATACTACTACTACTACTACTACTACTACTACTATAATTCCCACCACTACTATACTACACAAACTACTACAAATACACAATACTATTACCCCCCACCCCTACTATACTACTAATACTTACTAACTTACTATTACCACCCCCCACTCTACCTAACTATTTCCCCCTTTTACCCCCACCATCCTTTTTTTTTTTTCAAAAAAACAAATTTTTTTTTTTTTCTTTTCCAAAACCCCCCATAACTACTACTACTCTACAGGAGAACTCATTTTAACCGCATTTAAAACAACGGAAAACCTCAAAACAACGGCACTAATAACCCAGGCCTTTTTTTTTTTTTTTTTCCCCCGGGCCGCCAGCAGGGAGGTCCACGGGCTAGCTTAAACCCCTAAGAGATCCGTAAAAAAAGGGGGGAAGTTTTGGTGGTGGGGGCGTGGGACACGGGATGGCTTGTCCTCCGACAGGAGGCGGGGTAGAAAGGGCCCCCTCGCAGGGTAACCCAGGGAGTAATTAGGGATCATTTTGCAAAAAAATGAGAAAATCGCAAAAATTTAGTTCAAATTTGCGGGGTCGAGGGTTTGGGAACCCTTTCATCCCTTTCACGGAAACTCGGGAAATCTCTTCCCGTTTTTTATTCATCCACCTTCCTATGACTTAAATCTTTTCAAGAGGGATAACAAAACCTCCCTCACTAAATTGGCTCACCCTCTTTTTTTTTTTATTCTCTTACGTCTTCTTTATAGGGACTGGCCCCTAAGCGGGGGTTTCTGTTACCCCTTTGGGTTTTGCCCTTGGGCCCCTTTCCTTTTGATTAAAAAAAAAAAAAAAAAAAAAAAAAAAAAAAAAAAAAAAAAAAAAAAAAAAAAAAAAAAAAAAAAAAAAAAAAAAAAAAAAAAGTTTTTGGGGGTTCCTAAGAGTAACTCTCAAAAAAACGGCAAAATGGGTTTCCGGCATGCCTCCCCCCCCCGGGGGCCGGATAAACCCGGGGCTCCTGATACTATTACCACCCCCACCCTCAAAAACTACAACTACTACTATACTATTACCAAAAACCACCACTACTAACACACTACTACACTACTACATTACCACCCCCAACCCCTACTAACACTACTACTACTACTACACTATTTTCCACCACCATCATAAACACCTACTACATTACTATTACCACCACCCCATACTAACAAACTATATACTTTTATTTCCACCACCATCCCTAAACCTACTACTACTACTACTAATTACCACCCCCACCACTACAACACTATACTACTACTGCTATTACCACCACCCCACTACTAACCACTACTACTACTATACTATTACCACCACCACCCTACTAACATACTACTACACTACTACTACTATTACCACCACCACCACTACAACACACTACTAACTATACTATAACCACCCCCACCCTATAACACTCACTACCTACTCTATTTTCCCCCACCCCCCTACTAACCTACTGCTACTACTACTACTACTATTACCCCACCACCCCTAATAACATACTACACTACTACTACTACTAATTACCACCACCACCCCTACTAACACTACTATATACTACTACTACTATTTCCCCCCACCACCACTATAACACTACTACTACACTACTACTATACTATTTTCCACCACACCACTACTAACGCTACTACTACACTATTACCACACCACCACTACTAAAACCCACTACTACTACTACTAACTATTCCCACCACCCCCATAATAACACTATACTTAATACTACCCCTACCATATTACCCCCACCACCACTACAACACACTACTATACTACTACTACTATTACCACCCCCACCCTACAAAACCCACTACTACTACTACTACTACTATTTCCACCACCCCCACTACTAACATATACTACTACTACTACTATTACCACCACCACCACTACTAAAATAATACTACACTACCTACTAACTATTTCCACCACCACCAATACTAACCTACTACTACTACACTATTACCACCACCACCACAACTAACATATACTACTACTCTACTATTTCCACCACCCCCACTACTAACACTACTACTATACTATATATACTATTACCCCCACCAACTACTAACACTACTATACTTATACTATATTTCCACCACCACCACTACTAAAACTACTACTCTACTACTACACTATTTCCCCCCCCCACCCCAATAAAATACTACTACTCTACACTATTTCCACCACCCCCACTACACTAACTATATACTATATTACCCCCACCCCATAAAAAATTTTTTTTATTTTTTTTAAAAATTTTTTTTTTTTTTTTTTTTATTCCCCCCCCTTTTTTTTAATTTCTTTTTTTTTTTTAAATTTTTTTATTATATTTTAAAAAAAAAACTACTACTATACTACCACATACACACCACCACACTTTAAAACTACCTACTACACTACATACTATTACCACCACCAAAACTACTAACACTCTACTATACTACTACCACTATTACCCCCACCCCCACTACTAACACTACTATACTTTAAATACTACTCTATTAAAACCACCCAACCACTATAACAAATATTATACTACTACTATACTAAATTACCCCCACCACCCATACAAAACTACTAACACCTCCTCCAAAACATTTTAAACCCCTACCTTATCCAAACATTCCCCCCCCTAACCCCTACTCTACAACCCATACAAAAATAACTTTTTTTGAAGTCAAGGGGAGGGCATATGTATGGTTTAACATGATCATGATGGGCTTTCTCAAGGGAAAAGTGATGGCGGCGGGGCCCCGGGGATTTTGCGAGCTGATGCTCCGTCCAGTAGGTTTCCCGTTCCCCCTGTTGTCCCGGGTGATTTTCGGGGGCGTCCCAGTTTTGCAAGACTTGGAGTGTGGTCCCACACCCCCGGTTGTCTCCCCTGCGAGGGGGTCAAACGGTATGCATGCCAGGGCCCTGTAGCGCGCGCGTTTGCGTCGCTCTGCGGACGGGGGGCGGCTCCCGGGGGTGATGGGCAGTCGTTGACGTGGGTGGGGCCGAAGGGGGGTTGGTGCAGTGGCTCCCCTAAAGGGATCTCCCGAAGCTGAAGGGTGTGAGGGTGACTCCTCCGGTGTCTGCCGTCGCACGTCCAAGCCCCTGGTTTAGGAGTGCCCGTACCCCCCCGGGTGCGAGGCCGCGGCGGGTGATGTCGGATGGGGGCGTGCTCGAGAGGGGTCCTGGGGCTCTGCACATGAGAGCTGGTGGTGGCCTAGATTTTCCGCGGGGGACCGCACTTTCCCTGTGCGGTAGGCATGGGTCGCCTAGGGGCAGGGCGCGCACGCGAAAATGCCTCGTCAGGGAGAAGAGGCCGAGCTTTTCCACTGGGAGGCGCCACAGGCCCCGTGTGTGGTTTTGGGGGGCGCAACAGGCGAGCCGGGGGTACCTGGTTTCTGTCTTGTAGGGGGGGCCCCGGGGGGCAGAGGGTGGGCCTCGTCGAGCTTGGTTGAGGGGTTGCGTGTTTGCGTTCAGGAAGTCGGGGGCGTCTGGTGTGGGGTAGAGATCGGGAAGGCGGGATTTCGGGGGCCAATTGGGCTGATCCGTCGCGCCTTTGGGGACCGTTAATCTGCGGATCAAATCCCCTGGGCGCTCAGGGAGGGAGTAGGCGGGAGCGCTACATCCCCCATCCGCTGACCCGATTCCGCCCCAGACGGAGGGAAAGCGATCTTGGCCATCTCTTGTCCGTGATGCGATGTGCAAGAGAGTGAATGGCTGAGCGCATCGTTCGTCGTGCTTTTAGGTCCTGTGGGGCAAGGGGTGAGGGGCGGGCATTAGGTACGTGCAGCGGGGGGCGGGGGCGTAAGGGGGAGGGGAAAAATAGGGGGGCCCTGGCTGCCGATTCCGTCCCCCACGATCATCATCCTCCTGGGGGCCCGGATCCGTGTCTAAAGCTGCTGGGGAGAGACTCGGCGCGGGGGGGGGCCCCAGGAGGGAGAGTGTCTGATGGGATGATGCGTGCTTCGGTAGCGCTGGGAAGGTCTCGTCCGTGATCTCGTTGCCGGGAGGAAGGTTTCTTCGCACTTTTGGGTTTTGACTCCCAACCTATGCGCTGTAGGGGGGGACAGAGTGGCGATTCCGGTACCGAATCGGGGTGCCAGCGAGTGTACCGTCATCCCGGACCATAGGCCAGGGGTGAGTTTAGGCTTTGGGTTTGGGGTGATGGGGTCTTGGGCCCTGGCGAAGAGATGGTCCTAGGGGATCCCCCTTTTTCACGCCCCTACGGGACAAAATCACTTGTCCCAACGAATACGGGGTAGGCTGGGCGTAGGCTTGCCGGGTCAGTGGGATGGTGCGGGGAAACTCAAGCCCACCTGTCTGAGTACTGCTTCCCGTGAGACGGAGTTGAAAGGGGTTCGAGAGGTCGAGTTTCACCAGCACCTGGTCGCTGCCCTAGTGGCTGTGACGTAGTTGCGCACGGGGTGTACGGCCGCTTCGGCAGCCCAGAGGCGTGCCCGCCTCGATGATTTTTTTTTTTTTTTCCCCCACCCCCATACTAACACACTAACTACTACACTACTACTACTACTTTACCACCACCACAACACACATACTACTATAATACTAACCACCACCACCACTACAACTCTACTACTACAGAATATACCCCACCACCACTACTAACACTACTACTACTTAACACCACCACTAGTACTACTATTACCACCACAACTACCACTACTACTACTACTATTTCTCACCACTGCTACTACTACTACTACTTACCACCACCACCATTACCATACCACTTCTACTACTATTACCCCCAACCGTTTTATACTACCACCACCACCCCCATATACATACACCACCCCCACCCCTATACTACTACTACTATATACTATTTCCCCCACAAAACCTTACTACTACTACCACCACCACCTCCACTACTACGACTACTACCACCTCCACCACTACTACTACTACTACTACTACTATTACCACCACAACCATTACTACTACTACCACCACCACCTCCACTACTACCACTACTACCACCTCCACTACTACTACTACTACTACTACTACTATTTCTCATGGGGTCTTTAAAAAGGACATTGCCAGAACAAAATAAAAATATAAGAAATTTCAATCTATAAGATGAAGAATAAAACGCATCATTTAACATTATCTTTAATTAAATAAGTTATCATTATACAACCATGAGAGAGAGAGAGAGAGAGAGAGAGAGAGAGAGAGAGAGAGAGAGAGAGAGAGAGAGAGAGAGAGAGAGAGAGAGAGAGAGAGAGAGAGAGAGAGAGAGAGAGAGGAGAAGGAGAGAGCGAGAAGAGAGAGAGAGAGAGAGAAGAGAGTAGAGAGAGAGAGAGAGAGAGAGAGAGAGAGAGAGAGAGAGAGAGAGAGAGAGAGAGAGAGAGAGAGAGATTTAATGAGTACAAAACATACTAATTTCAAAATCATAATACACATGACCTTGAAATTCGTACACACACACACACACACACACACATACACACACACATACCCCCTCAAACACACATACAACACACACACACACACACCCTCAAACACACACACACACACACACATACCCCCTCATACACACATACATACACACACACACCTCAAACACACATACACACACACACACACACATACACACACACACACACACACACGCCCTCAAACACACATACACACACACACACACACACACACACCCTCAAACACACATACACACACACATACCCCCTCAAACACACATACATACACACACACCCTCAAACACACATACACACACACACACACCCTCAAACACACACATACACACACACCCTCAAACACACATACATACACACACACACCCTCAAACACACATACATACACACACACACCCTCAAACACACATACATACACACACACCCTCAAACACACATACATACACACACACACCCTCAAACACACAAACACACAAACACACAAACACAGACAGCAATCAAACAAAATTATAACACTAAATTTCCTCCGACATTTTCACCACTACTACTACCACCACTACTACTACCACTACTACTCCCACTACTACTATTGGGGAGGGTGGGGGTGGAGTAGCTGGGTCCCTGCGCCCCGTCACCGGGCGCGGCGTTAAGCTTGTGGACTTCCTGAAGGACTGGCTGACGGGCTCTTTTATTTTTTATTATTTTATTATTATATATATATATATTTTACGTTGGAGCCTATAGCGCCTGTAGGCTATTATCTTCATTTGGTGTGTGTGGTAGGGGGGGGGGGGGGGGGGGGGGGGGGGGGGGGGGGGGGGGGGAAGGGGAGGGATTTTCAGTTGAAGCAAAAGTGAAAAAGAAAACCGACTCTACTACATCAAAATGCACAGAATGATACCAACACGAATAATAAAATACTGTAAGCTTAACAAATAAACTTGAACAAAAAGAAAACAAGTAAAAAAAATGAACATGTATAAAAAAAAAAATATATAAAAAAAATAATAATAATATGACTCCAACAACCTGAACTCAAAACTTATCGGGAATAAAAAACAGGAACTCAAAACTTATCGGGAATAAAAAACCTGAACTCAAAACTTATCGGGAATAAAAAACAGGAACTCAAAACTTATCGGGAATAAAAAACAGGAACTCAAACTTATCGGGAATAAAAAACAGGAACTCAAAACTTATCGGGAATAAAAAACATGAACTCAAAACTTATCGGGAATAAAAAACAGGAACTCAAAACTTATCGGGAATAAAAAACAGGAACTCAAAACTTATCGGGAATAAAAAACATGAACTCAAAACTTATCGGGAATAAAAAACAGGAACTCAAAACTTATCGGGAATAAAAAACAGGAACTCAAAACTTATCGGGAATAAAAAACCTGAACTCAAAACTTATCGGAATAAAACAGGAACTCAAAACTTATCGGGAATAAAAAACAGGAACTCAAAACTATCGGGAATAAAAACATGAACT
>JACEEZ010012995.1:0-7500 GCA_016584305.1 Chionoecetes opilio | reverse complement strand
AAAAACCTACTACTACTACTACAAACTACTACTAACTACACTACTATAGTACTGGGCTACTACTACTACTACTACTACTACTACTACCACTACTATACTACTACTATACTACTACTACTACTACTACTACTACTTACTACTACTTACTACTACTACTACTATACTACTACTACCCACTCCCTATACTACTACTACTACTACTACTACTACTACTACTACAAATACTACTAGCCTACTACTACTACTACTACTACTACTACTACATACTACCAAACTATACACTACTACTACTACTTATAATACTACCAATACTCAATCACATACCTAGTAGTCCGGTGATGGGGCCTTAACCCTTCGAGCGGAGATGGAGGCGTGCAGCACATATTGACCACCTGCGAGGGGACGATAACGAGCCAGAAGGTATAACGCGGCTTAGCACACGTCAATATCTTGAGGTAGGGGTCTTGACGGGAGACTGGTGGTGGAGGGAAACAGGGGCGCCGGGGACCAGCTGCGCCCGTCAGGGAGATCATGATGCGGTTGGTTTAAAGTCGTCCACCTGGAAACTTTAAAGATAATGTCTTTGAGGGCTGCAGCTCCCCCTTACTATCTCCTTCAAAATAACCTAACAACGACAAAAGAGAGGAGAATGGAGAAGTAGAGGAGTAATGTGTTCAAGTGGTCGCCCCCCAAGGGCGTAACAAAAAACCAGGATTAACGGACCCTCTTTTAAAAGTCAATTGTTTTACACAAAAAACAACACAAGAAAAGAATTTGCTGAGTCTGCCCTTGAATGGATATCGTTTTCGTTTTGTCTTTAAGGGTAGACAATAGAAAACGTGAGAAAAGTCAGAAAATGACTATGCCTTCCTAGCCCTAGGAAGAGGAAGGAAAAACAGGTGAGAAGAAGGGAGGAGGCGTTGGGGGGTTCTTGTGAGGGAGAAGGCAGGAAGGGAGTTATCAGAGGCTGCACCTGCAGAAGGAAACAATAGATAAGCTAGGATACAACAAGGGAGACATAATCACAGTCAGGATCATAGATGGGAAGAAAGAATGGTGGGTGACTGTGGTGTACTACATGGGTGTTGAAGGTGTTGTAAACCGGGCAGAAAACTGAAAACTTTATGATGCACTAATGGAAATAAGCAGGAAAGGGGGGAAAAAGAAAATGGATATGAGGGGGAAATTTCAATGGACACATAGGTCTAAATAGTGGACCAGTAAACATCAATGGACACCTAGGTCTAAATAGTGGACCAGTAAACATCAATGGACACCTAGGTCTAAATAGTGGACCAGTAAACATCAATGGACACCTAGGTCTAAATAGTGGACCAGTAAACATCAATGGACAGATGCTTTTGGATTTTACAGAAAAGGCCAATCTAAAAATTAAGAATTGGGAGTTAGAAGATCCAGTGACGTGGAGAGATAGAGGAGCAGAATCAGCAATAGATTTCATAATAGTAAACACAGAAAAGAGAAAAGTAAGTGCACGATATGGGAAAAACGAGGAGATAGATATTTTGGACCACATCATGATAGGAGGTCGTGTGGAAAAGATAGGTCGAAAAGTCAAGTGCAAGTGCAAAGACAGAGTGGAGGACGAAATGGAGGATACTAGATGCCGACTGGGGAGTGTACAGCCAAAAACTTGATGAGAAGTTGAGTAGAGAAACTGAGAAGGGTAATAGAACTATGGAAGCGTGGGAGCAGGACGTTAAAACGGTAATGATGCAGTAGGCAAAACATACTATAGGAGTGAAGAAATACAAGACAGGAGGAACAACTAGACTCAAAGGATGGTGGGATAAAGAGGGAGAAAAAAGCATTTAAAAAACAGGAAAAATGACAATAGAAGGCAGAGAAAATTAAGAAATTGATAGAAAAAGAAGGAGACCAACATAGACAAGAATGGGAGAGAGCATGGGATCAATATAAGAAATGCGAAAAAAGTAGCACAAATATAATTTGTAAAAAGATAGCTACATGGGAGGAAAAAGCAGGCAAAGAAACTAAAAAGTTACCCCGAGGAGAGAGGGAAAAGGAAGGAAGGAAAAGATTAAAGAGCAACCTCGGTGGGCCCAGAGATGAACCAGAAAGTTAAACTGAAAAACAGAGGGAAGAGATACAGAGAAGGAGGTGAAATAAAATCATACTAGAAGGCTACTGGAGTCAAGTAATTAGAACGAACATGGTAGTAGAGGGAATGGAAAACAATGTCATTATGATCTACAGTGACAAGAGAGATCACAGTCATCAAGGGGAAAAACATCCAGTTGTTTCATTCCCAAATTTTTTTGATATTAAGAAATAATTTGCCGATGTGCTGAAATGGGGCAAACAGTTTACATCTAAAAATCGATGAAAATCAGATTATTACCTATCCTTGTCTCGGAGTTCGAACAAAGTCATCTAAAAAATGTATATTTCTTCAGGAATACCATTAGAAAAGAAACTACCGTAGATAACAGTAAAGTCGCCGGACAACGTTTCTTTGTTATTACAGACGTGTGGTGGCGTTAATATTTACATTTGTACATCCATGATTTCAGGAAAAATTAGAAGAGGCTATCTGGGGAGTTGTGTCATTTTGTGTCTTTAGCTGCGTCATATTAGGGGTATAAAAAGAACATATTATGAAAATAAAACCGAGTGGCGACGTTTTTATACCTACTACAGTCCCAGCTAACACAGTTACGTATTTTTTACGTAATATAAAGGTAGCGGTTTTGTAACTTTTACGTAGCAAAATACGTAACTAGTACGAATTGTGTGGGGACGCCAGGTACGTCCTAACTTTCGTATTTCACTACGTAACGGACAACCTTTATACAAAAATTTGGGAACCATTTGCACGTAACTACAATCTTTGTACTACCTTCTGATCACGTACCATCACCCTTTTCACAACCTATTTGCTACAATTCCCATTTCGTTCTTGCTACGTTTCTACTACCTTCAGCAAGCACATTTGCACGTAACTACAAACCTTTGTTTCTACCTTCTGATCACGTACAGTCAAATCCACCTAAATGCGAACACACAGGCCTCGGATCCTCTCCTTCCATTTCCTTTTCGTATTTTCCAATAAATTACGTTTTATTTCAAAGGGCTGTACAATGCATTCCTCCTCCTTCCCTGGGATGTTGTTAATCCCACGGGGGCCATCTCTCTCTCTCTCTCTCTCTCTCTCTCTCTCTCTCTCTCTCTCTTCTCCTCTCTCTTTCTCTCTCTCTCTCTCCTCTCTCTCTCTCTCTCTCTCTCTCTCTCCTCTCTCTCTCTCTCTCTCTGTCACGTCACCTTTTTTCCCTCCCATTCCTCTTAAATTTCAGTAACCCTTTCTCCCTTCTCCTTCCTTACTCTTTGTCTCCCTCCCTTCTCCCTCCCTCTCTCCCCCTTACCTGCTTCTTACAACACCTGTTCCTCCTACCTGGTGGTCCTTCTGTCTCCCTCCTCCTTCCTCCCTTCCCTCTTTTCCTTTCTGTCTCCCTCCCTCCATCCATCCTTCCCTCCTTCCGTCCCTCCCTTTCCCTCCCACTCCTTCCCTCCTCCCATCTCTCTCCCTTGTTAGAGTGTAAACTGTCATTTGGTAATTGCGAGACTTAAAACTATAATACTATTCATTAACACCTACTGCAAACAAGGCAATACTACCACCACTACTGCTACTACTATTACTACTGCTATGCTATGTTTGGCATAGCAGTAGTAAATAGTCATATTTGAATCGATCGTATATTCTAGAGCGAGGGGAGAGAGAGAGAGAGATGAGAGAGAGAGAGAGAGGGGAGAGAGGAGAGGAGGGGGAGAGAGAGAGAGAGAGAGAGGGGAGAGAGAGGAGGAGAGAGAGGGGTATAAAAATTTTTGTAGTATAAAATTTAAGTGAAACAAACATTTATTAAAGAAAGTATATTAATCATATTAATACGAAGTTGTGTGTGCGTTTTGTGTGTGTGGTGTGTGTGTGTTACTGACGAAGTGCTGGTGAAGGCTTTAAGTGACTGCCCCATTTCCACTACATGCTTTAATATGGGTCCCGGGCCTGATATCTCCACTTAGCTTTTAGGATGTAAATGGATCAGAAAGCCTTGCTTGAGGCACAAGAAGGATAAAGTTTTAGCACCCCGAGACGTCACCTTATTAAAAGTCTTTAGTGGTTGGTTTGTGCAGGAGTTAAAACCCCTAATTACCAGATTAGCCTCTCTCTCTCTCTCTCTCTCTCTCTCTCTCTCTCTCTCTCTCTCTCTCTCTCTCCTCTTCTCTCTCTCTTCTCTCTCTCTCTCTCTCTCTCTCTCTGACACTATCACACAATGAGGAATATACACATACATAATGTAAAATTAAAAATATTTTAAAATTATAGATATTTCCAAACAATATTATTTGGGACATTCACACATCTACGCGCGCGCACACACACACACACAACCACACACCACACACACACACACACACCCTTGCTCTCAGTGTTTACGAATATATTTTGCTATAAACCATTATTTTTTCCGAAAACAAAGAATGTAAATATTTTAAAAGTTACTTCATCCTGTCTGATGGAGGAAGGACCCAGTTGAAGGGCTCCATGGAAGGAGGAAGGAGGGGAAAAAGGGAGGGAGGGAGGGAGCTGTTAAATTGTCATTAGTGTTGGTGCGGGATTTAAAAAATATAATTACTCAAACAGGGAGCTATAAAGTCGGGAAGGTTTGAAACAGGTGTGGCTATTAGGGGGGGTGGAGCGGGTCTCCAAGAGGAGACTGAGCGAAATTTGTAGACAAGGAAAAAGATTGAGAAATTGATGGCCAAACTAAGTTGGATATTGATGGGAACTAAGCGGCCTTTGTGTTACCCTTGGCAAAGTGTCTAGATAGGATGACAAACTGATCTATCTTGTGTTACCCATTTTGTTTTGCCCCTTGGGCCAGTTCCTGTGATGTAAAAAATGAACAAAAAAAACCCCTGTGGACCCGCGAAAAAAATCTGCCAGGAGAAAGGGCAAGCCTAACGCTATATTTCTTTGTTCTCGGTATAAGTTCAGTAACAACCAATACACGATCGGTGGTTCTAAGTGTCTAAAACGATTCCTTCTCATCATTTTATAACTCCTATATAACAGAAGTCGGGAAATGAAAAATAACACAAGAGGGGGCTGGGGGGCGATACTCCCCAGTAAGGTTAGGCTACGTAATCAATGCCCAGGTTAGGTCAGTGAACTAGCAGGGGGGGGGGGGGGGGGGGGGGGCAACAACCCATTGTCAGGAGAGTATTGATTAAGCTGCAAAATTTTCCGAGGTTTATGGAACTGTCGCCGATGGGAATTCTCGCCGAAAAAAACAAAACTGGAACTCGTCAACGTGGAAATTTTAACCTATAGTCTATTTTTGTATTATGGTTTAAAATGCAGTAAGGAAGCCACGCCCCCTGCCCGTCCTTCTATGCTACGGGGCAGCTGATTGGTGCATTCCGTATCATCACTACCAATCACAATATCTTCACTACTTAACAGCGCGTGACCACTGGGACAGCAATCTTCACTACAGAGGGTGACAAAATAAAAACACCCTCTGTAGTGAAGATTGCTCTGTCCCGTGGTCACGCGCTGTTAAGTAGTGAAGATATTGTGATTGGTAGTGATGATACGAGGAATGCCAATCAGCTGCCCGTAGAATAGAAGGGGCAGGCAGGGGGCGTGGCTTCCTTACTGCATTTGACCATAATAACAAAAATAGACTATAACCTGGACATTGGCACCTAATCTAACCTAAACTGATCAAGCTAACGATAGTATTCATCCCTGAATGCAGAAAACACGGGTAACACTGATTAAATGTATATATGGCTCTGTAATATCAAGAATTGGAACACTCGACGACGGCGCGAGAGTTCGATCGGCGACAGTTCAGGTACCTTTGCCGATAAGGAAAATGGGAAAATAGAATCTACACTGTTCTATTTGCACTCTTCCTAAATATACTAACTGTTATGCAGCGGGGGTAACGGATGTACATTTGTATCAACATCTACTACTACAACTATAACAACTACTACTACAACTATAACAACTACACTATAACTATAAACAACTAATACTACAACTATAACAACTACTACTACAACTATAACAACTACTATATCAACTATAACAACTACTACTATAACTATAGGCGTATTTGTAGTGTCCTTCCGGAGTAAAATTATACTTATTTAAGCTCCGCCCCTGCTTGCCATCACAAAATACGATTGTAGCGCTGCCAAAGCTCTTTCTTGATGTTGCCGAGAGTAAAAGTGTCGTACACTTCATTACCTCTTGCAGAGGCTCAAGGAATATCTTTAAAGGGTTTGACATTATTGAAGGACAGCAAAGAGTAGTAGCGTGATTGTCTGTATTACACATCGATATCTAATTGTTTGAGCTCTTAGAATGGCCTAGCATTGTTTTCTAACTCTATAGATGGACTTGATATTAAACTGAAATGTTTAGGGCGCTATGAAAAATGTTATTTGAATATCATTTGCTACACAGCCATTTCACGATGTGCGTCGAGGATGTTAATGCTTTCATGGACCTGTACGTATGTAGGTACGTGTACCTACATCTACGTTTCACCAATTATTCTTTGCCTAAACCTAGATGAATGCTGGTTGTGATTCATCCTCCAGTGCATCTCCCCGTTTAACATCCATGGGCGGGTGTGTGGTGGGCGGGTGTGTGATGGACGTGTGGTGGGTGGGTGTGTGGTGGGGGATGTATGATGGGCGTGTGGTGGGTGGGTGTGTGGTGGGCGGATGGGTGATGGGCGTGTGGTGGGTGGGTGTGTGGGTGGGCGGAGTGTGATGGGCGTGTGGTGGGTGGGTGTGTGGTGGGCGGATGGGTGATGGGCGTGTGGTGGGTGGGTGTGTGGTGGGCGGATGGGTGATGGGCGTGTGGTGGGTGGGTGTGTGATGGGTGTGTGGTGGGCGGGTGGTGGTGGGCGGGTGGGTGCCTGGGTGGTGGTGGGGTGTGGTGGCCGTGGGTAGAGACCTCCTTACCGTGTTGGGGCTGAATCAGACTGATGAAATGTTCGTATTCGTGCCCTGCGATAGGTTCCTAAAAGGCTTTCTTTTTGTGTGATATAACATATATACCAAATTTTTACATTTCTATTGCAAATGTAATATCACTCATGAATATATTTAAGTATTTGACTATTACTATAGCAATAATACACCCGTTTTGGTGCTAAGCCAACAAGCATCAACGAAGATTCGGACACATTGAAAAATTCGAGGGATTGGGAAATTGTTCCCAGACATCGCTGGAGAATTTTAATATTTGTGACTTCTTACCTGTTAAGAGTCACCTACTCTACTCCTTACCTACTATTAATTAAATACAGTATCCTTTGCATGTCGTGCGCATGTAATGAAGTTGAATGGATGAGAATTTAAGGAAAAGAGAAACATTTCGGGGGAGTTTGATAAGATTTCTCATGCGCGCGATTGATTGCCAGGCCAAACCAC
>JACEEZ010012994.1:90000-92500 GCA_016584305.1 Chionoecetes opilio | reverse complement strand
AGAGAGATAGAAAGAGAGAGAGAGAGAGAGAGAGAGAGAGAGAGAGAGAGAGAGAGAGAGAGAGAGAGAGGAGAGAGAGAGAGAGAGAGAGAGGAGAGAGAGGGGAGGAGAGGAGAGAGGAGAGAGAGAGAGAGAGAGAGAGAGAGAGAGAGAGAGAGAGAGAGAGAGAGAGAGAGAGAGAGAGAGAGAGAGAGAGAGAGAGAGAGAGAGAGAGAAAGTGTGTAGCAGCAGAAAAATCATCAAAGCACATATTTATAAAAACCACAACAATATAATAGTAAATAAAAAAAAATATATATATGAAAGCAATATTAAACCAAAGAGAAAAAGACGATATTATCAGAGCACTCAAATAAACAAAAAATAAGAATAAATAAACCAAGGAAGCTTTAAATTATAATTCAGTCAGGCTTCACTTGTTGCTTGAAAGGCGTTCGAATCAAATGCGCGTGGGTTAAAGAAGAGGAAGAGGAGGAGGAAGAGGCTCTAAATTGAACTCTTTACTTAATGAGGGAGACTTAAGGGCGATAACTAGACAGGCCCATAAGGGAATTTCAACCTTAGGGTAAATTGCAGGTGAGATAATGAACTGGAACTAAACTCACCTGGCCTGAAACTTACCTGTCCGGGACTTGAAGAGGGGAAAGAGGGGAGGAAATGGAAGGGAAAAGCAGGTAAATGAAAAGGGGATGCCTAGGGTAGGAAAGGAAAAGGGAAAGGGAATGGAAAATAGGTCAAGGAAAGGAAAGAAAAGGATAAATGGATGGTAAAGCAGAGGAAAAGGAAAGAAGGAAGGTAGGAAAGAAGGAAAGAAGGAAGGTAGGAAGAGGAAAGAGGAAGGTAAGGAAGAAGGTAAATGAACGGTAGTTAAGAAAGAAGGAAAAGGGGTAGGAAAGAAGGAAAGAAGGAAGGTTAAGAAAGAAGGTAGAATGAGGTAGGAAAGAAGGAATAAAACGGTAGAAGAAGTGAAAGAAGGAAGGTAATGAAAGAGGAAGGTAAGAAGAAGGAAGAAAGGAAGGTAGAAAAGAGGTAAATAGAAGGAGGAAGGTAGGAGAAGGAAAGAAGGAAGGTAAGAAAGAAGGAAAGAAGGAAGGTAAGAAAGAAGGAAAGAGATGGTAAGAAGAAGGAAAGAAGGAAGGTAGGAAAGAAGGAAAGAAGGAAGAGGAAAGAAGAAGGTAAGAAAAGGAAGGTAAGAAAAGAAGGAAAGAAGGAAGGTAAGAAAGAAGGAAAGAAGGAAGGTAGGAAAGAAGGAAAGAAGGAAGGTAAGAAAGAAGGAAAGAAGGAAGGTAAGAAAGAAGGAAGGTAAGAAAGAAGGAAGGTAAGGAAGAAGGAAAGAAGGAAGGTAAGAAAGAAGGAAAGAAGGAAGGTAAGAAAGAAGGAAAGAAGGAAGGTAAGAAAGAAGGAAAGAGGAAGGTAGAAAGAAGGAAAGAAGGAAGGTAGAAAGAAGGAAAGAAGGAAGGTAAGAAAGAAGGAAAGAAGGAAGGTAGGAAAGAAGGAAAGAAGGACGGTAGGAAAGAAGGAAAGAAGGAAGGTAAGAAAGAAGGAAAGAAGGAAGGTAGGAAAGAAGGAAAGAAGGACGGTAGGAAAGAAGGAAAGAAGGAAGGTAAGAAAGAAGGAAAGAAGGAAGGTAAGAAAGAAGGAAAGAAGGAAGGTAAGAAAGAAGGAAAGAAGGAAGGTAAGAAAGAAGGAAAGAAGGAAGGTAGGAAAGAAGGAAAGAAGGAAGGTAGGAAAGAAGGAAAGAAGGAAGGTAGGAAAGAAGGAAAGAAGGAAGGTAGGAAAGAAGGAAAGAAGGATAAACAGGAAAAGGGAAAAGAGAGGAAAATGAAAGGTAGGGAAGTGGAAAGAAAAAAAGGAGGAAAGAAAGGAGGGGAAAGAAGGGGTGGAAATAGAAGGGAAAAAACAGGTAAATGAAAAGGGGATGCCTAGGGGAGGAAAAGGGGAGGAAAGGAAAAGGCAAAGGGAACGAAAAACAGGTCTATTTAGATGCAAGGAAATGATACTGAATGGTAACACAGATTTTTTTTTTCAACATCACAAAGGACTGGCCAAGGGCACACAAAAAAGAGGTAACACAAAGCCCGCCTAGTTGCCAGTCCCTATAAAGAAGACAGTAAGAATATATAGAAAGGGGGGGGGGGTAATTTAGTTCAGGAGGTGTCTTGTTACTCTTCTCTGAAAAAATTTAAGTCATAGGAAGGGGGAAAAATAGAAACATGAAGAGAGTTCCAGAGTTACCAGTGAAAGGATGAAAGAGTGAAGCTACTGATTAACTCTTGCATTACGAAGATGGACGCAATAATGATGCGAATGAGTAGAAAGTCTTGTGCAGCGAGGCCGCGGGAGGGGGGGAGGCATGCAGTCAGCAAGTTCAGAAGAGCAGTGAGCATGAAAATAGCGGTAGAAGAGAACAAGAGAAGGAACATTGCGGCGGTGATTTAACCCCTTCACGCCCAGATCTTTCCTTTGCTATAAAAAAATGTATGTTGTCGAGCCATAAAAT
>JACEEZ010012994.1:70000-75000 GCA_016584305.1 Chionoecetes opilio | reverse complement strand
CAAGAGAACCTATTCGAGCTTTCTCCTCAAGTGACAACAAGAAATAACGGTTTAAAACTGAACGGTCAACGTTGCATCACAGATCTCCGTAAAAATTATTTCAATGTTAGAGTTGTTGATCGATGGAACAAATTACCAGTAAATGTTGTCGATGCCAGCACATTAACTACATTTAAAAACAGACTTGACGCGTACCATAAAGTAAATGGGTATTGATATTGCCCTGCAAGTTCATAATATAGTCCCCCGGATCGATTAGTGTTAGTGGTAGTTGTAGTTAGCATATTTCATATCCTATCATTCTTCACTATGAAACTTCCATGTTCCTATCTTCTTTAGGGACATGGTATCCTTTTCCAACTGTCCTCTTACATGTAGTTGATAGTTAGTCGTATGTAGTACAACAGATACCCTAGTTATGGACCAATAGGTCTTCTGGTGTCTGTTATTCCTATGTATTCCTCCTCCTCCTCTTCTTCCCCCTCTTCCTTCATAACTTAACAAAAACAGATACACTTTCTACACACACACACACACACTCACACACACATAGGGGAACTCCGTAGTGTAAGGGTTAGCACGCTCGGCTCACAACCGAGAAGTCCCGGGTTCGATCCCCGGGCGGAGCGAAGACAGACAGGCTGTCTTCTTAAAACCCAAGCCCCTGTCCACCCAGCAGTGAATGGGTACCGGGTGTTAGCCGGGGGTTTGTGACCCCCCTCCCGGGGTGGTGGCTTCGGCCAACACTAAGCACTAAGGATGAATGATAAAATAAATGTTGATATGGAGACGGGGCCATACGAGCGTTGCTCAGGCCCTGTAAAATACAACTAGATGAATACAACTACAACTAGATAAATACACACACACACACACACACACACACACACACACACACACACACACACACTACAAGTAAACAAATATCACCTCCATCCTATACTTACAAACTGTCATACTCTTCACTACTCAGATTACTTTTCACTTTACAACATACAAATAAAACATCAAAGTCAATAATTTCCATAATCATACTTACTTACTTCTAAAACTGATCACTTCCTTAGTATCTTTCTTCTTTTCTTTACTTTTGCATTAACCCCTTGAGGCCCAGAACGTAATTGTAATTTGGGTACCATTAGACGATTTTTAGTGAGTATAAGCAACATTTTATAGCTATGACCTGTTTAGTACCCTTGTCGACTAACGAATTTGGTATATTAAGTGACTTTTCGTAATTTTATGGCTCGACAACAGACGATTTTTTATAACAAAGGAAAGATCTGGGCGTGAAGGGGTTAATGGGTCTGGCCGTGAAGGGGTTAATGGGTCTGGGTGTGAAGGGGTGAAGGGGTCTGGGCGTGAAGGGGTTAATGGGTCTGGGTGTGAAGGGGTGAAGGGGTCTGGGTGTGAAGGGGTGAAGGGGTCTGGGCGTGAAGGGGTTAACGGGTCTGGGTGTGAAGGGGTCTGGGCGTGAAGGGGTTAATGGGTCTGGGCGTGAAGGGGTGAAGGGGTCTGGGCGTGAAGGGGTGAAGGGGTCTGGGCGTGAAGGGGTGAAGTGGGTCTGGGCGTGAAGGGGTTAATGGGTCTGGGCGTGAAGGGGTGAAGGGGTCTGGGCGTGAAGGGGCTAATGCACAACAGGTAAAATATAACAGGTAAGAAACCATCACTCATTAACAGACTCAGGTGACTTAATTACTATATCTGTACGAGCTATGTTAATGTTAACGTTAAGTATGTTATGTTATGGTGTACATGTTGATCTGTCTATGGTACTTAGCTCACCTGTCCTCTCGTCTTACCTAGGCACTATACGTATGGTGATGGTGATGGTGATGATGATGATAGTGATGGTGGATATTAGAAGTGGTAGTGTGATTGAGGATGTTATGAGTGGTGATGATAGTGAAGAAGCCATGATAGTGATGATGATAGTGATGATGGTGGTGATGATGGTGATGATGGTGATAATGGTGAAGGCAGAACCTCTTCCACTCACCTTCCAAGTCGTATTGTGATGCTACCAAACCTCACCTCACCTTATATATACACCTCTTAACCCCCCTTCCCCCTCCTCCACCCCTTCCCCCTCCTATCCTGCCCCCCTTAATCTCTCCACTCATCCCTATCCCTCCTCTCCCTCCCTCCCTCCCTCCCTCCCTCCCTCCTTCTCCCCCACTTCCTCCCTCCTTCTCCCCACAAGACTTGAGTAACAGTGGGTTTTCTCCTTTTTATGTTCGAGAGGAGGAGAGGAGGAGGAGAGGAGGAGGGAGGGACAGGGAGGGAAAGAGGGGAAGAAGAAGAGGGAGGGAGGGACAGGGAGAGAAGAAGGAGTGGGAGGGAGCAAGGGAGAGAAGGAGAGAGAGAAGGAGGACGAACTAAGCTGAGACAAAAGAAGGTTAGGGAAAAGGAAAATAGTCAAGCTAAGGAAGCAAAAGACAATGAGATGAGAGAGAGAGAGAGAGAGAGAGAGAGAGAGAGAGAGAGAGAGCAGAGAGAGAGAAGAGAGAGCAGGAAGGAAGAAAAAACAAAGAAATGAAGGAAGTAGAAATGGAATGGAATTGAAATGAGGTGTGAAGGGGAAGTGGGAGAAGCGATAACTAGAAGGTTGTGAGGGAGAAGGAGGGAGGAGGAGGAGGAGGAGGAGGAGGAGGAGGAGGAGGAGGAAGGAGGAAGAGGAGGAGGAGGAGGAGGAGGAGGAGGAGGAGGAGGAGGAGAGAGGAAGAAGGGAGGGAGAGGAAGGAATGAGGGAGAGGAAACGGAAGAGGAAGGAAAAATATGAGGTGATCAATGAAATATACACACCACACACAACCACACACACACACACACACACACACACCACACACACACACACACACACACACACACACACACACACACAACCACACACACGCACGCCACACACACCACACAAGTTAAGGATATCCGAATAATTAGTGTAATGCGTAAGACTTTTAATTAACCAAAAAATGATGATGATAATTATGACAATGGTAATAATGATAATACTACAAAGAAGAGCTTTGACCGTCCATTTATTCTGGGAATCATTACTACTACTCACACTACTACTACTACTACACTACTACTACACTACTAACTACTACAGCTACTACTACACTACTACTACTACACTACTACTAACTACACTACTACTACTACTACACTACTACTCTCACTACTATACTACTACTACAACACCCACTACCTACTACTACTACTACTAACTCTGCACTACACTACACACACTACTACTACTACTACTACACTACTACACCCACCACCACACACCACCACCTACTACACTACTACTACTACTACCCTACTACTAACACTACTACTACTACCTACTACTACTACACTACTACTACTACTACTACTACTACTACACTACTCTACTACTACACTACTACTACACTACTACTACACTACTACTACTACTACTAAACTACTACACACTACTACTACTACTACTACTACTACACACACTACTATACTACTACTACTACTACTACTACTACTACTACTACACACTACACACAACTACACTACTACTACTACTACTCTACTACTACTACTACTAACTACTACTACACACTAATCACACACTACTACTACACTACACTACACACTACTACTATACTAATATCAATACTGTGTCTGCTACATTATTACAAATAAAAGGGTGAACAAACTTTTGTGACTATATAACTTTTTTTTTTTGCTGTTGCATTAAATAACAACAAGACAAGAGAGAGAGAGAAAAGAAACCTGAACACGGGAGACGAGAGGATGATAGAGACGGAGAGAGACGGGGGGGGAGAGAGAGAGAGAGAGAGAGGAGAGAGAGAGAGAGAGAGAGAGAGAGAAGTTTCATATCCAAGGTAGATAACATTGTTTTGGGAAGTTGTATGTGAGGAGGAGGAGGAGGAGGAGGAGGAGGAGGAGGGAGGAGGAGGAGGAGGAGGGGAAGGAGGAGGAATAGGAGGAGGAGGATGGAGGAGGGGAGGAGAGAGAGGAGGAGAGGATGGAAGTCTAAAGCTCTTCATAAGATAGACCAGGAAATCCCGTCACTGTTACTATTCTGAGAGAGAGAGAGAGAGAGAGAGAGAGAGAGAGAGAGAGAGAGAGAGAGAGAGAGATGAGAGGAGAGAAGAGAGAGAGATGAGAGAGAGAGAGAGAGAGAGAGAGAGAGAATCAGGAGTCAAGATAACTGTGTATCTTTGTCAAATATATTCATGTGTCCCAATTTTTGCTTGCTTCATTCCTGCTACCTGCT
This sequence comes from Chionoecetes opilio, assembly GCA_016584305.1. Classification (NCBI taxonomy): domain Eukaryota; kingdom Metazoa; phylum Arthropoda; class Malacostraca; order Decapoda; family Majidae; genus Chionoecetes; species Chionoecetes opilio. Next base: position 70,718 of record JACEEZ010012994.1, on the reverse strand, counting down.
CTTTATTATTACAGTCAGTAGGGGAGGTCGGGGTTAAAGAAGGGGAAGGAGGGCGCAGCAGCAACATAATGGCAATCAGTAGGGGGGTGGGGGGCAGGATGGGGGGCAGGGAGGGGGCAGGGAGGGGGCAGCGGGATGGCAAAGAGGAGGAACCGTTTCTTCCATGCCCATAAAAAGATTAATAAAATGCAGCTGCTTTTGTATGCATTTTTTTTTTTGGGTGCGTGTGTTGTGTAATTCTTTAACGTCATGATGTTTGGTTGTTGGCGACGGTGTGTGTGGGGGCGAAAATGTGTTTGAATCTTAAATATACCCTTAGATCTACTCATAAATAATACTATCGTAAATATACTTTTTTCCTCGCCATAGAATTCCCCTTTGAACAGGATAAGGTAGAAACATTCATCAAAGGTCATTACGAAGATAGTTAATAATAATGTTAGTGTAATAATAATAGCTGATAATAATGTTAGTTTTTTTACTTTGGAGCCTACTGTATAGCACCTGTAGGCTATTATTTTTACGTTGGAGCCTACTGTATAGCACCTGTAGGCTATTATTTTTACGTTGGAGCCTACTGTATAGCACCTGTAGGCTATTATTTTTACGTTGGAGCCTACTGTATAGCACCTGTAGGCTATTATTTTTACGTTGGAGCCTACTGGTATGCGCACCTGTAGGCTATTATTTGTACGTTGGAGCCTACGTATAGCACCTG
>JACEEZ010012994.1:42500-65000 GCA_016584305.1 Chionoecetes opilio | reverse complement strand
ATTCCTATCTTCCTTTTCTATCTCCTATCCGTCTCTTCCATTCCTCCCTTCGGCCTTCTCTCTTCCTTCCCTCCTTCCTCCTATAATTGAGTTTGTTTACCTCTCTCTCTCTCCCTTCTGTCAGGAGTCAATCACAGACCGGAAACAAACACTCTCCTCCGCTCTCTCTCTCCCTCAACGTTATATAGTCTCTCTCTCTCTCCTTCAACGTTCTATAGTCTCTCTCTCTCCCTCAACGTTCTATAGTCTCTCCCTCAACGTTCTATAGTCTCTCCCTCAACGTTCTATAGTCTCTCCCTCAACGTTCTATAGTCTCTCTCTCCCTCAACGTTATATAGTCTCTCTCTCTCTCCCTCAACGTTCTATAGTCTCTCCCTCAACGTTCTATAGTCTCTCTCCCTCAACGTTCTATAGTCTCTCTCCCTCAACGTTATATAGTCTCTCTCCCTCAACGTTCTAGTCTCTCCCCCTCAACGTTCTATACTCTCTCTTTCTCCCTCAACGTTATATAGTCTCTCTCTCTCTCCCTCAACGTTCTATAGTCTCTCCCTCAACGTTCTATAGTCTCTCTCCCTCAACGTTCTATAGTCTCTCTCCCTCAACGTTATATAGTCTCTCTCCCTCAACGTTCTAGTCTCTCCCCCTCAACGTTCTATACTCTCTCTTTCTCCCTCAACGTTATATAGTCTCTCTCTCTCCCTCAACGTTCTATAGTCTCTCCCTCAACGTTCTATAGTCTCTCTCCCTCAACGTTATATAGTCTCTCCCTCAACGTTCTAGTCTCTCCCCCTCAACGTTCTATAGTCTCTCCCTCAACGTTATAGTCTCTCCCTCAACGTTCTATAGTCTCTCCCTCAACGTTCTAGTCTCTCCCTCAACGTTATATAGTCTCCCTCAACGTTCTATAGTCTCCCTCAACGTTCTATAGTCTCTCCCTCAACGTTCTATAGTCTCCCTCAACGTTCTATAGTCTCTCCCTCAACGTTCTATAGTCTCTCCCTCAACGTTCTATAGTCTCTCTCAACGTTCTATAGTCTCTCCCTCAACGTTATATAGTCTCCCTCAACGTTCTATAGTCTCCCTCAACGTTCTATAGTCTCTCAACGTTATAGTCTCTCCCTCCACGTTCTATAGTCTCTCCCTCAACGTTATATAGTCTCTCCCTCAACGTTATATAGTCTCTCCCTCAACGTTCTATAGTCTCTCCCTCAACGTTATATAGTCTCTCCCTCAACGTTATATAGTCTCTCCCTCAACGTTATATAGTCTCTCCCTCAACGTTCTATAGTCTCTCCCTCAACGTTATATAGTCTCTCCCTCCACGTTCTATAGTCTCTCCCTCAACGTTATATAGTCTCTCCCTCAACGTTCTATAGTCTCTCCCTCAACGTTATATAGTCTCTCCCTCAACGTTCTATAGTCTCTCCCTCAACGTTATATAGTCTCTCCCTCCACGTTCTATAGTCTCTCCCTCAACGTTCTATAGTCTCTCCCTCCACGTTCTATAGTCTCTCCCTCAACGTTCTATAGTCTCTCCCTCAACGTTCTATAGTCTCTCCCTCAACGTTCTATAGTCTCTCCCTCAACGTTCTATAGTCTCTCCCTCAACGTTCTATAGTCTCTCCCTCAACGTTATATAGTCTCCCTCAACGTTATAGTCTCTCCCTCAACGTTCTATAGTCTCTCCCTCAACGTTATATAGTCTCTCCCTCCACGTTCTATAGTCTCTCCCTCAACGTTCTATAGTCTCTCCCTCAACGTTCTATAGTCTCTCCCTCAACGTTATATAGTCTCTCCCTCAACGTTCTATAGTCTCTCCCTCAACGTTCTCCCGTATAGTCTCTCCCTCAACGTTATATAGTCTCTCCCTCAACGTTCTATAGTCTCCCTCAACGTTATATAGTCTCAACGTTCTAGTCTCTCCCTCAACGTTCTATAGTCTCCCTCAACGTTATATAGTCTCCCTCAACGTTCTATAGTCTCCCTCAACGTTCTATAGTCTCCCTCAACGTTCTATAGTCTCTCAACGTTCTAGTCTCTCCCTCAACGTTCTATAGTCTCCCTCAACGTTCTATAGTCTCTCCCTCAACGTTCTAGTCTCCCTCAACGTTATATAGTCTCAACGTTCTAGTCTCTCTCAACGTTCTATAGTCTTCTCCCTCAACGTTATATAGTCTCAACGTTCTAGTCAACCTCAACGTTCTATAGTCTCCCTCAACGTTATATAGTCTCAACGTTATATAGTCTCCCTCAACGTTATATAGTCTCTCCCTAAACGTTAGTCTCCTTTCATTCCATCATTTTCGACCCTACATTAGTTTCATGTCCTCTTGTACCCATTCTCTCTCTCTCTCTCGTATCACTTAACAAAATATTACCTTTATATGTGCAATGAACAGATTCTTAATTTCTTCCCATTTATTTGTATCTTATCAATCCATGGAACCATTTTTATGTATTTATTACTAATTCTTATGGAGTAATATTTCAACAACCATTAGAGGGGAAGGAAGTCAATTAGATCATAACAATCCTTCCTCTCATTCACCTCTTAGCCCTCCTGCACTTATTGTTCCTGTACCATTATTACTTTTATAGCAATCCTTTTGAGAAAAAAAAAAAAATGTTACGGAATATATCACTCATATATTCCATCCTCTTGTGACAATATTTTATTTTTTTTATTTTACTTAAATTTTTTTTTTAAATAATTCTCATTTAATTATAATTATTCTTAATTATTTATTTGAAACTTATTACTTAAATATTCAATAATTTTCCACATTAACTAAACTATAGTCCCCCAGTCAATCTTCAGTCCTATCTACCATTCAGTCTTAACTCTCCCTTCACTAATGGATTCGTAGCCACTAATCTCTACTCTAACTTCACGCCCTGTCGCAGCTCCGGTAGAACCAGATACTAATTTAGAAACTTTCCTCTCTACTGCCAAACGGGAGGCAGACATTTGTACATTTCCGGAGATGCTTAAGGAATGTTAATTTCAGACAAAGTGTAAAATGGGAAGGAAAACTATACAAAAGGCCTAGAAAATTTAAGGAAAACTAAATTGAGAAAAACTGAAACTTACTCCAAAAGATGCAAAGTTAATTTTAGTTTAGTGTAAAAAGGGAAGGAAAATTAAATATTTCAAAACTTCAGGAAACACTAAGGTCAACTATAGTCCATTTTATTTAATATAGTAAATAGTAAAAATGCACTAAAGAGTCTACGCCCCCTGCCTTCGCCCCCTGCCTTCACCCCCTTTAATACGGGGCAGCTGATTGGTGCACTTGTTCAAAATGTGTACAGATTATAGTCACTACCAAACACTTATCTTAACTACGCAACAGCAAGTGACCACTGGGCATTTTGACCTTAAATAACTAGATACTAAGGTCAGAAATATAGCTGTAGTCACTGATATGGAGAAATGGCGTTGGTGGCGAGGTAAAGAAAAAGTCTTAGGAAAATAGAAAAGATAAGTGGAAAGTGAAGGAAGTTTATAAGAATTTTTTTTTAGGTAAACTAGCATTAATCTGAAATACTGAAGATGTAGGTGGAGAGAGGGTGAGGAAAAGAGAATAGAGAAAATAAAATATTGAAGAGCTTAAAAGAAATTCAGGAAAAAGTGTAGTGTTAACCTTCACGCCCAGATCTTTTCTTTGCCATAAAAAAATAAGTCTTTACCAAAAGTTAACTAAATATACCAAATTAGTTAGTCGTTTAAGGATACTAAAAAAGTCTGGCTTAAATATTGCTTACATTTACAACAAATAAGTCTAATGGTACCCAAATTACAATGGAAATTAAGTTACAGATCTCAGTGGTTAAGGTTAAAGACGGGTTGAGAGTTCCCAGGCGTAGAGACTAAAGAGACATGTTAGAAGAAAAAAAATAAGTTGTAGCTGTGAAGTAATAAAGACGAAGTGACTAATATTTCCTGCAGTTTGTATTTTAGTATGGCGAAAACCGAAGAAAAATATGATAATAAACCATAAATAAAAAAAAAATATGAAAGCCAGATATTAATTAGTTTAAAAAATAAACTATTTCTACTTCAGTTTGGTTGTAAATTAAAAGAAATAGTTTTCTATAAGATTTAATATTTCAGGATCAAATGATATAATTTTATAAGATATCAAACTTTTCATTTACAAAAAGTTTAACATGCATCAAACATTATAGATTAATTATAATATATTTAAGTCTCCACCAGGCGTAACATTGACAAGTCCTGCATGTTACTTGACTAAATAATTAGACATAAAACTTTGTGGGGGGCGTAGTGGTGGGGGCGTCGTGGTGGGTTGGAAGTCCTCTGTTGTTGTGTCAGTATTGCCTGCAAAGATTATTATATTAGTTTCTATTTTGCAAAGATAAAGTGCTATTGAACCTTAAATACTAACAAAAAACGGAAAGTTAATTATTCTATTATTCTAAGTTAATTATTCTATAAGTAATTAAATCAGTAACGGGAATTTCAGTATAATCTTTCAAAATACTGTAAGACTTTAATTTCATTGATATTAATTTAGACACTTATTTCAGGCCTAGAAGATACTTACACTTCCATATCTAAAATATAAAGCAATGCTTACCAAACTAAATAAATGAACTATTTATATATTTTAAAAATTTAAAGTAAATTAACTTTTTGCGGTGCTAAATTTTGAGTTTGAAAGTCTTAAAACAGTTTCAGTTATTCATATACTTAAATCTAATACCCACCTTCAGTATTTATGTGGAAGTGAATAGCCATTTTGACTATGTTAATAATAATTTGCAACCAATTATTATGGTCTACGTAGCTGTCGTTGTAAGCTGCGATGATGCACAGGTCGAAGACGCAGTCGTCTGGCGAACGAAATAATTTGTTTAGTCTCAAAAAGGTGGAGGCGGTGCAGAAGGAGTTAGGAAAATTAATGTTAAAACTTATGTTTGTAAATAATGACTGCATATTTTTATAGAGAGGCTTGTAGCGAAAAGTTAATAAATTAAAGTTTCACGTAAATAACATTGAAATGAACTAGTCTTTTGAACCAGTCAGTGCTACTAATTATACTTATCACTTTTATTAGAAGAAACTTTCTATAATATATTTTAGTTTAAACGCCTATTTCATGGATAATTTTTATATATATATTTAGATAATTATTTAAATAAGATATCACTGAAAAAGAACTAAAAGTATCCCAGAAATTACCTTTGGTAACAAACATAATCCTTCAGTGAATCTTTAGATTATATTACTGGTGTAGCGACTTACCTATGTGGAAGTGCAGGTGAGGGTAGTCATTGACCAAGTGGTAGATAGCCTTGTTGCAATGGTCGCGATAAGTCTTCAACTCATAAGGCGAGGCGGTGCAAGGGTTTTCCTGGAGAGAAAATTGATAAAACTATATTTAAGAGTAATTATACAAACCGGTTAAATTGTTAACATGCTAAATTGCATTATTATCAGTGTTAAGAGACTGGTAAGCAGTAATTATATATACATAATATATAAATAGATATATATATATATATGTACTGTAAGTGTACTCTTTAATATAATAGACTAGGATTGTGGTCACGAGAAGAGTCAAGGCTCTGAGGAATAAAAGTGAGTTTCCATATATCCTACCTACAGTAGACACACCTGACACCTGGTCTAGGGCGCGGGATAAAGAAAATGCCTCCTGACACAGCTGCCTAGTCTTGAGAGAGATCAAAAGAATGTGCCAAGACTAATTAGAGTCTTACAGTACAGTACATATACATATATATATGTATATATATATACATATATATATATATATATATACTAGGTAACTAATAAGAATTAGGATAAAGTAGAAAAGTTATGTTTTAGTAAAATTGTATACAAGAATTAAAGAACTTTAGGAAAGAACTTAAGTAGTTGCAACAAAAACTATTTGATATTTTTTAATTGTGCAAATAAAATCTGATTAAAATCATAACTAATCTTTATAATTAACTAGTAATTATCAGTAACTTTAAGTAAATATTAATCATTAAAAGTTTTGAAACTTTTCTGTAACCTATGTTAAAATTATACTGAAAGGAGAATGGCAAATGTGAAGAATTATAAAAAAACTTAACAAGCATTGCTGAGTTTTCAGAGGCAGAGCCAGATGGCCTTTTGAGAGTTAAGAGTTTAGCATTAAGTTTTTGGCCAACGCTGCGTAATTGTGGTGTGATTGTGGGAGAGTGTTGAGATTAGTGGTAGTGTGATTAGCGGTATTTATTGCAATTAGGGGTTGGATGAATGGCTGCAGTGGTAGTAAATGTATACGCAAAACAGAAGTCTTGGTCGGGGTAAAGTGTAGGGACAGGGAGTGGTGGAAGTGATGCATGAGCGGTGAACCCTGGGCGGCGGGCTTCTGGTTCGCCGAAAATTTTATGGTTCAAGAGTTTTGGGTTAAAGCGATCAGAGTTGAGGCAATGAGAGTAAAGTTTGATCAAATTTGAAAGGGCAACGTAACTTTAGGTAAACTCAAATTAAAAGAATCTTAATATAATTCAGAGGTAAATGCGAACCAAAATTTTCAGTATTAAGGAATTTTCAACTTCTAGTAACTTTATCCCTATAGAAACTAAAATAAATCATAAAGTTAACAAATCAAATCTATAAATAATTTTCTAGCAGTCACTATTGGAATAACTTTAAAATAAATCTTAAGTCATCAAATTAACAAATAAATTAGAGTCATGAAATTAACAAATCAATTATATAAGAGTTTTCAAGCAGTCTGTAATGTAACTACTTTGGAACTCACCGTGCTGTCCAAATTACACCCTCGGCACGGCGCCTGACACATTGAGTTGCTCTGAGAGTTGGTCTGAGGAAAGAGGTAGCGGCGTTAGCAAGGATTCGCGGAAACTGGTCCCGCCACAGTGACGTGCAGGACCAGTTTTTGTGACAGGGTTCCAGGCAGAAGAGGCAATGTTGAAATTCTTCCCCCCCACACTAACTAAATCCCCCACCACCCATCTCATTACCTTCTACCCCTCAATCTTACCATCTTACAGACACTCCTTAACTTCCAACCCTTACCCATCATTCCCCTCTCATTACCTTCTACCCTCTTTACTAACTTAATCTCTTACTACCCTTTCCTCATTACTTTCTACCCCTTCCTTACCCTCTACTTCCCCTCTACACTCTTACCCTATCCTTCCCCTCATGACTTGCCCCCTTCTTATAACTTCTCAAATACAAAGCTTCCGCAATCTTCCATCTCTTCACCCCTCACTTACCACTATCTGCCCTTCTGTTGTGTTAAGTCAAAGTCTACCCTTTTGCCCTTTAATCTCTTACGCAATACCCACCTCACTTCTATAAGACTTTATACCCTATTTCTCTTTCACTATAATCTTCCCATTGACGCTAAATCCCTTCTAACAATGGCAGACTTTACCCAATTTCTATAGCACCGATACGCTCAGTTTTACAATCAGTACCCACTCAAATTATATTCTCACCTACATTGAGTAAACTAAGAAATACTGTATTTTATGTAAACTTTATGGAAAGTTTAAATATCTTATGGAAAATAAAATTATACAAATTTGTGGGAAATTCACAGGTGGGAGGAGTAAGCCGCTACCCGTTTAATGAAATCTGGTTGTAATGAAATCTGGTTACAACCAGTTTTAATGAAATCTGGTTTTAATGAAATCTGGTTACAACCAGTTTTAATGAAATCTGGTTAGAGATATTAAGGCAGAGAATTTAAAAAAATATAAATTCATAAAAATGATGTAACATATGTATGAAGTAACCAGGGAATCTATTTTAGAAAGTGAAATTAAGGTTATTGGGCATTTGTCAACCACGTATTTATGAAATTTCGAAGACTAAATTAAATAATTAGCTACATCTTATTAATCAAGAGTAAAAAAATATTACCATTTTGAAAAAGTTAAGTTATTTGAAATTTCCAAATAACATAAGAAATCTACAAGAGGCAGCGAGACTTACAAGTGGTAGTTCCTGTAAATAAAATAAAACTAAAAGCCTAATATACCATAAAATATATATAAAAATTCCCCAGCTTTTGTACTGACCCTCCAGGAGGTGGGGAAGCCGAGGGGGAAGGTGTTGAGGGGGAACACAGTGCCGCCCCTGCTGGTGAAGTCGTCGGCCACGTGGTCGTTGTAGTGGCCGCAGAGGCCGTCCAGGTTGTCCACGTGGGCGGGGTGCGCGAAGACGTCCAGGCGGTGGGCGCAGTGCTGGAGCTGAAGGGGCGATAGTGTTGGGGCAGAGGAGTGAGATAATGGAAGTTTTTTCTAACCCGTTGAGGCTCTGGACAGATGGACAGATGGACAGATTTGTGTACCATTTGAAGTGAATACAAGAAATATTTTATAGACTTATATCATTAACTAATAATATATTGCCAGTTTTGTATCCTTTCCCACTAACTAATGGCTAACAGACTATTCTTTATAGCAAAGGAAAGATCTGGGTGTGAAGGGGATAAGTGCACTTTCAATTTTGTTCGGAATGATAGTTAAAAATTTACAAAAGTACCTGGTTTTTTATAAAAAAAAAAATTCTTTATTTTAGTTACTGTGCAAGGGTGTTACCGTGTGCAGTGCGACAAAGATTGTGCAGGGCGACAAAGAGATAAGTGTGGGGCAGAGGAGGCAGAACAAAAGTCTTATTTAAATAGTTTGCGCGAGTAGTCAAAACTGATACTATTTTTATTTTTTAGTTTAAGAGCGAGTTAACATTAAAATTTGTGGATGGTTATCGTAAAAGTACAAAAAATAGGAATGTTAATCTAGTAAATATAATTAGGGCATCTTAAGATTTTAAGTAGGCGTATAAAGAAATTATATTTATGAAAGTACTTTCAATCAGCTTTTAAAGATTTTTTTCCCTCTTATTGAAAGTTTGTGAGTGCTCGCACGAGTGTCAATTTCAAGTAGATGAATTGCAGGAATCTAAATTTTTAACCATTTAGGCCAGTCACCCGCACACCCAATGCCCATCACCCACCCACCCAGTCACTCCCAACCCTCACCCAGTCACTCACACCCAACCCTCACCCAGTCACTCACACCCAACCCTCACCCACCCAGTCACTCACGACCCTCACCCACCAAGTCACTCTTTTGACACTCAAAACTTTTGCTAAACACTCATCCCAACCCTCAGCCTAAGTCACTCTCCCACTCCAACCCTCAGTCACCCTAGTCACTCACCACAATCCTGGAGGAGCCGAACAGTGTGATGCAGCGGGGTTCGGAGGCGCCCCAGGGAGAGCGCCAGGCCAGCACGGGGTGACAGTTGTCGGTAGACTGCAGGGCGTACACCTTCTCGCGCTGTGTAAGGTCGAAGGGGTGGCCGTTCACGAGGATCTGGAGGGTGGAGATAAGACTTTGATAAGAGATAGATATTCTACTTTCTATCTTAGACTAGGATCTGGAGAAAATACAGTGACAAGACACTTTCTATATTAGTTGTAGGATCTATTTTAGACTAGGTTGTGGAGGGTGGAGAAAAGACTGATGGGAACAAGATAAGAATTTGAATTATTATTGGATTATCAGAAGACTTAATTATAAGTCCACGTATAGAAGATATTTAAATAATTTATGTTTAAAATATTTCAATTTGAGAAAAAAAGTATATCAATCATTTAAAAGTTTGATTAACTTTAGATATCTATTCAGGTATATAAAGTTTATAAATAAAAGTAAATGCTTTAAAACAGATTCTGGGAAAGAATAAAAAAAATATGAAAAAAGTTTGCAGAAATAAGATTAAAAACGTAGCTTTAAAACTTTAATGGCTGCTAAAACTTAAATTTGGAAGGAATCTTAAATCACATCTAAAACTAGTCATTTTCCAAAATTTTATCCCCCCCCCACCCGTTACCTCCCCACCTTAATAACTCCTTTCTCCCCCACCTTCCCTCCCCACCTATCCCTCTCCTAGCCTCACCTCAGTCACGTCGCCATTGGACAGTGTGATTACAGTGTGGGGATCGTTGCGGAAGGTAGTGTGGGAGAGGCAGGACGCTTGGCCGAAACACTTCTCAAAGTCTGCGAAAACACCCAGTTCGGGGTAGTGCGTGGGACCCTTCTGAGCCAGAGAGTAATTACAGGCGCCGTGGAAGTCGTAGTGATGACCATCGAAGGAGTTGAAGTGAGGGTCGTTGTAGACGGCACAGTGGCTGCCTGGGAGGGGGGGGAGGGGTGTGGATGATTTTTAGTGGAAAAGTAGAGTACATTTAGAAAAAAAGATATTTATAAGTATATTAAAAAAGTTATTTTGAAAGTAAATTTTTTTTTTTTTTTTTTTTTTTTTTTTTTATGGAATTATGGAGGTGGAGGTTTAGAGTGGAAAAGTGAATAAAAATAATATTTATAAGTATTTTTAAAGTGCGAAGTAATTTTGTGAGAAGAATGAGAGACAGAGCGAGGGGGGGAGAGTTAGAAAGAAGAGTTAGTAGATTTGAGTGGAAAGTGAAGTTTATTTGTGAAAGAATAAGTTTTATTAAAGTTATTTTAGAAGTAATTGAGGAAAGACTATTCGGAAGGAAAGATTAATAAATAAAAAAGTTAACAAGGATAAGCTTAAATTTATAGTCTTATCTTCTATTAAAAAGAACTTTAATCTTATATTAAATTGATAAGCAAGATTCTTAATATACCATACTGCAAACATTAACCGTATCAAGTATATCAAATGCAACTCATTGACTTTTTAATCCTAGCACAAAGTCTTAACATATTGGAAACTAAAAAGTAAATTAAAAATGTACAAATCTTAAGAATCACATTGAGCCTTTAATAAGCATCTACCCTGGATCAAAACTTCTACATACACTCACAGCATTCTGCGATAGTGTTCTGCGGTATCCAACAAGAGTCGTGGCACTGTAGAGTCATGCAGTGGGAAGTGAGAAAGTCCAAGTCTTCGTACAGCTGCCCGTCAAACTCACAGCCTGAATATGGGAAAGAGATTAAGGAAACATTAAATAGGGGAAAACTTCAAAGTCTTTAGTATAGGAGAGTATTAGATTTAGATTAATTTAAAAATAATAAAGTTTTAATTTACCCTTCCATATAGACGCCCACCGCCCACTAAACTCTTTAAAACTAATATTTTCAAACTCCTGGTTTAAAGAAAATAATTTATCTACAACAAAAAATTCTGTAAATTACCATGCCCTACGAACCACTTGTTCCGCTCCTCAACCTATCTCTTTAAGTAACTTTGGAACTAATGCCAAATCAGAACCTCACAATACTTTGCTAAACTTACATACATCTTAACTAACCTAACTCCTCAACCCATCACACTAAAGCCAAATCACTAAATCCCATACCTAAAATCCAAAGCCAAACTTTTTTTTATCTTAAGTAACAACAGAAATTACCCTTCTCGCAGCCTCTTATCTTACCTATTTTTTCATGTAGCCATCCCGCTAACCTATATCAGGACCTACTATATTCCTTTGCCCAACTGTTATATCTTACTAGCCGCAAAGCCGCCCTCCGGGCAGACTTTGTGGCTAGCTCCTGCGGAGGGCTATTGGGAAGGCCCACTACCTGTGTTTGGTGAGCCTTCGGCCCACCAAACACTCCAGATAGCCCCTTTAACTTTCCTGAAATAATGGATTTAGAAACTCATGTATTAACGCCAACCCATTCACATCACCCTCAACCCATTACCCCCCACCCATTCACTCACCCATTACCCTACATAAAGGTTTACTCAATTCTCGCAACCCATTTTTTTCTTCAAAATTCTCGCAGTGATCGGATCATCTCATAAGTGGGCTTAAAAAAAAACGTGCCACTGGTACTGTTCCAAAACTGCCAAACGAGGAGATTGGGAGAGAACACTCATCGCGGACACACTTTCGCTTATATTATTATAGAAATAAACCCTGGAACCATCACGCTAAGCCAAATAAAGACTCATTACTCACAATCCTTCATTCCCGGCTCTCCCAAGTACCGCCTCACGACCTTGCCGTTGTCACACACCAACTGGAAACAGGAACGCTGGAAACTAAGCACCACCTCGCCTGACTTTACGGTCTTGTCCCCATAGCAGCAGGTTCGTGGATGGGGTGGCTCGATGGGTAGGATAGAGATGGGTTCGATTTGGACGCTAGTAGCCAACACTGCGGATACGAGAGTTAGGAAGGTCGTTATAGTAGTATGGTAAAGTTTGAGACAAGAGGTAGGGTAGAATGATACTAGTAGGTTACTGTGGATACGAGAGTTATGGTAGTTATAATAGTAAGCTTTGGTTAGAGGGATAAGGTTGATGGGTAGAATGATTCTGGTAGAAAACACTAGAATGATTCTGGTAGAAAACACTGGATAGTTAGGAAATTAGTTATAGCAGTAAGGTAAGGTTTGAGGTAAGAGTGGGTGGTAGGGTAGAAGGATGGTTGTAGCTAACACTTCATAGGAGAGTTAGTTGACGGGAAGACTCAAGGTTAAGTTAAAAATATCAAAGTGTATAAACCTAAACTGACTAATAGGTTTTACCAATTACCAAAAAAATTTTTTTTTTTATCTTTGCTTAGCGCCTGTAAGCAATCACTTCAAGGGGTGAGAGGATAGGCCCTGGAGATTCACTATGACCATGAACATTTTTAGCTGCAGGTAGTTTTAGTAGGTATAGTTTTATATTTAAAATAAAAGTTTCCTTGTTTTTTGTTGGATGTGAAAGTAAAGGCATGCAACAATGCTTCAAAGCAGGAAAAGAACAGTCAGTGATTACAATAATCTGGAAAGCCCACCTTGAGTCACCAGGACGAGGAGGAAGAGCGCGGCCACAGAGAACATGGCGGCCAGCTTGTCACGACGTTGCTGTGGAGAGGGGAAAAAAAATTGCACCACTTTCAAGTAGTTAAGTGTATTATAAAAACCACATCCATTTAGGAGTTTCCGAAGCCACGGGAGGAGATACGCACGACGCTCACCTAGTTTCCTCTAATGATTTTAAATAGACTAGAATAATACAGAAAGTCTCTATATGAAACTATTGACCAAGAATGATTGAAGGGAAAGGTTCAGAGAGATATAATGCGAAGGAGAGCAGAGAGATATAATGCGAAGGAGAGATAAGTTAGACATTCACCTTGGATTTCCCAGAATGATTTTATTTAAACATTATGGTAGGGAAGGCCTCTTTACATTTATATAAGGACTTAGAAGCTAGTGAAAACTTTTGAGAATTATTGAAGTGAAAACTATGATTGAAGGGGAAGATACGTAGTAGTGTCCCCAATCGCGGTAATACGATTTAGTTTGCACAAATAACTTCGTACGGTATAGTTAACTCTAAAAAAAAGGTTACTACTTTTTTGCTTGCTTGTCTAGGAAACTTAAGTTTAATTATCATATCACTCAAAACAATGTAGTAGCAGGAAATTTAAATAATTGTATGGAAGAGTTAAGATTTGAATTTCTATGACTAGCTTCTGTAAAGTAATTAAAGTATAGGACTGAAGATAAAATAGTTAGCGGGATTAAAAGTATTTAGTTTTCGTACTGTTAATTTAAAATAAAAATTTATAACTGCACAAATAAACTTTTAAATACCGAACCTCTCTCCTTTAAAACCTTCCTAAAACCGCACATTCCCGAGTAAACAAACTACCCTTCACCACAATTCATTAACTCAATGTTAACTCTTTCCACATCCTTTAGTAAAGTTTATTCACACTACAGTAAACTTTCCAAAACAAATCCTTCCATTACATAGCTAACACTACCACACAAAAACGAATTTCACACATCACACTTTTACCAGTGTTTTCACCACTTATACAAATTCCTAGTCACCACACAAATCCTATAAACCCCTCGACACTGAAGGCAATTTACTTTGGATACTATAAACTATTTTTAATGAAAGTAATATAATTTCAATAGACATGGACCAGTCTAGTATCCTTGTCGACTAACTAGTTTGGTATATTAAGTTATTTTCTTAATTTTATGGCAAACAGATTTTATATAGCAAAGGAAAGAGTTTGAAAGTTTACCATACAACCACCACATACAAGTTTCCATTCACCAAACACTAAAAATCCTATTAACACATTCCTATTTGCCTCTCATAAATCCTAACACCTATTATCCCTCTTCAGGTACTCTACACAAAAGGATCTATCCCTGTGGCGTGTGGAGGGCGTGGGGGAGCAGTGCCCTGGGCGTGGTAGGGCGTTCAAGGTGACAGACCCGAAAACATCCGTGTGAGGTCAATGTCCGAGCCGACCAGCACGTATTAGTGAGTCTACGTCCGGAGGAACTTTTATGTACGGCCTGACAACTAGGATCAACGAGTGGCAGGTGAGTGATTATACGTACGTGTGGTTAACGCAAGTGGTCATTAGTCTATTTTGAGTTAGTTTAAATGCATTTTGAACTCTAATAAACGTACGGACAAAGGGGATCAGCGAGTGGCAGGCAAGTGATTCTACTTATGTGCGCTATACTATGATGCTATGCAAGTATTTTATAATGCTACGTATGTGTGCTATGATTCTATGAAAGTAATTTAATGATGCTAAGTATGTGCGCTGTGATGCCATGTACGTAACTTAAACTACGTATGCGCGCTATGCTATGTACCAAAGGGGCAGGAATACTACAAATAGTTACAAATAGTAATAATTCAAAGTTTATTTCAAAAAGCAAAATTTATTTCACCGAATCTGAATCAGTTTAGTCTTAACTACCTCAAGGTTGCGGGGAACAAGGCAGATGCATAACTAACTTTCTGCCACCCAAAGATAGTTTGTTACTCTAACTATTTAAGTAAAGAATAGGTAGAATAAAAATTACTGCGTTAACCCCTTCACGCCCAGATCTTTCCTTTAAAATAAATTTGTAAATAAAGATATGCAGTAGGGTTATTAGTTTAATTCAAAGATTAAGAAAAGTTAAAATATTTAACTAACACTGCGTTACACACAAGTGCCAAACAGTACCACATCAAGACCCGCTTGAAAGGCAGCCGAAAATGATTTTAACCAGTCAATTATGATTATTGGTAGTAAAAAATGACTTAATAGCTATAT
The DNA here is from genome assembly GCA_016584305.1 of Chionoecetes opilio. Taxonomy (NCBI): domain Eukaryota; kingdom Metazoa; phylum Arthropoda; class Malacostraca; order Decapoda; family Majidae; genus Chionoecetes; species Chionoecetes opilio. Next base: position 49,932 of record JACEEZ010012994.1, on the reverse strand, counting down.
AGTCTTCCGCAAAGTATTTGTTTAAATGTAGTCTGGTACTTGTGAAGTAAAAGTCAGAACAATATCAAATACATTGTCAAATGGTTAATAGTTTACTAATGTTAGTAATTTGATTTTTGTAGTAAATTACCAAATAAATAAATTTAAATGTTAAGTACTTCCTAAACACACTTAAGATTCTTAATTTTTACTAGAATATGACTAATCTAAATAAAAAATAAAAAAATTTTTTAGCAAACTTAATTAAGCACTACTACGGTAACCTGGGAAGATGAGATTTTAGAACATTAAGAGTTTAAGTGGATAAATCTAGAAAACTCAAATGCTAACTAACTTAAAACAATTAGATCTTAACGTATGCTGATATAGTAACATATATAAGATATGATATAAATACTATATAGATACTATATAAAGATATAACGTATGCCTTAGATATGCTGAACTTTTGAACTAAATTAAACTCCAACAACCCCAATAATGAACCCTAATAATAACCAAGCACGTCTAAATACCTTCTATCACTGCATTAATTACCACCATACAATACCTTCAGGACAAAACTCAGGACATAGAAGCACACACTTCCCTCTCAGCTGCTGGTGGGTGACTGGCTACCTTCTCCTCCACCCTCACCTCTACACCTCGCCTCGACGCTGATTGGCTAATAAACGATTCTGATTGGTCGAGGCTTAGCTCAGTAATGGGTGCACAGCCGGCAAACTCATCCTCGGATTCCCTTCCTTTTTTCAGCGCGATAGAAAACGGAATGAGGTTATTTCACGTATAATTTTGTTAAGGAAAACGAAACACGGCGAGGCTTGCTTATAAAAGGGAGAGACTTTTTCATTTGATTTAACCCCTTGAGGCCCAGAACGTAATTTTCATTGTATTTCGGCTACCATTAGACCATTTTTAGTGAATATAAGCAATATTGTATAGCTATGACCTGTTTAGTATCTTTGTCCACTATAGTTAATTTGGTATATTCAGTCACTTTTCGTAATTTTATGGCTAAGATAAGATTTTCATCCTATCTAGTCACTTTACAAGTACCAACTACAAGGTTATTGACTATACAAAGCGCCGCCACGTCAGCACGAACTAGGCAGACTCGAACCGCTGACCGAATGCACAGGGACGCTGCACATTGCGGGCTCACGTCTCTACCAACCTTGCCACCCTGACGGGCAATTTATGGCTAACAACAGACGATTTTATATAGCCAAGGAAAGATCGGGGCGTGAAGGGGTTAATTTATTGCGTACAAGGCGTCATTCTAGTACATATAAAACATCTTAGTAAAAATGAAACAGCAAAAACAGCAAATAACATGCATCTAAAACTTCAACATACATAGCATACCTTGACATAGAAGCAAAAACAGCAAATAACATGCATCTAAAACTTCACCATACATAGCATACCTTGACATAGAAGCAAAAACAGCAAATAACATGCATCTAAAACTTCACCATACATAGCATACCTTGACATAGAAGCAAACAAGATTTTATAATTTAATATAAAATGAAGGGAGGTTCGTGTTATTCATGTCTTGAATTTTGATTTTTTATCTCTAATGTATTTTATCTATAATTTTTTTTGTGATGTTGATTTGTACTTTTTTCTTTATTGAATTGCAGTTTCTGATATTTTTTCTAATGAGTATACGAAATATGGATTACTTTGATAGATAGTATGTGTATGTATGTGTGTGAAGGAATGTACTCTCTCTCTCTCTATCTATCTATCTATCTATCTATCTATCTATCTATCTCTATCTCTCTCTCTCTCTCTCTCTCTCTCTCTCTCTCTCTCTCTCTCTCTCTCTCTCTCTCTCTCTCTCTCTCTCTCTCTCTCTCTCTCTCTCTCTCTCCTGTGGATGAACTAGAAGATATACAAATGGAAAATATCAGAACATTGACAAGAGAGAGAGAAAAACTAAATTCTCTCTCTCTCTCTCTCTCTCTCTCTCTCTCTCTCTCTCTCTCCTCTTCTCTCTCTTCTCTCTCTCCTCTCTCCTTCTCCTCTCTCTCTCTCTCTCCTGTGGATGAACTAGAAGATATACAAATGGAAAATATCAGAACTGACAAGAGAGAGAAAAACTAAATTCTCTCTCTCTCTCTCTCTCTCTCTCTCTCTCTCTCTCTCTCTCTCTCTCCCCTCCATACCATTACGCTCGGGTTCACTCGTCACTAAAGCTTCATCTCCCTGATTCGAAGCAGTCTCGTTCCTCGTCTCGGATTCGTATGGTCGAGACTTTGAAACCTGTGTCAATACTTCGAAACGAACCCGCTCTTCAAACTGACGCTGTAAAGACCAAACTACCTTGATATACAGCCTGGATTACCTCTCTCTCTCTCTCTCTCTCTCTCTCTCTCTCTCTCTCTCTCTCTCCCTCTCTCTCTCTCTCTCTCTCTCTCGTGGATAAAGTAGAGGATATACTAATGGAATATATGGCAAGAGAACAATGACAGGAATGAGAAAGAGAGAGAGAGAGAGAAGAGAGAGAGAGAGAGAGAGAGAGAGAGAGAGAGAGAGAGAGAGAATTGATGGTAGATAGAACAGGAAATAGGACAAAACAACACGAAAGTTACGAAATTACGAGGACCCAAAGTAGTGTGATTGGACGCGAGCTTGTCTCCTGCACACACACACACACACGCACGCACACAGACGCACGCACAACACACACACACACACACACACACACACACACACACACATACATACATAAATACCAAACAACTATTACATTCTTTCATCAATTTTGTTATTTACTCTCTCTCTCTCTCTCTCTCTCTCTCTCTCTCTCTCTCTCTCTCTCTCTCTCTCTCTCTCTCTCGTATTCCCCCGGAGCCGTGGTCAAGCCTGGTTGGCTCACCAACCTGGCTCGCAGACATGCAGTCTGCCAGCATCGATGAAGTAAAGGAGGATCTCGAGATGAGTGACTCTGATTCTGCAGCGGACTGGGTACAGCGTCCGGTTAAACGACGTAGGGGGAAGATGGTCGTTCCAGATCGTGAGCAGAGGTCAAGGGAGGAGCAGGAGGCCCCTACGATGGAGGTAGAACAACATCAGAGGCAGGGGCAGGAGGCCCCCGCGTTGGAGGAAGAACTGAATCAGAGGAAGCGTCTGTATTTTCCCACTGGGGACTTAATGACACTATCCCAGAAGAGAGTGTGGGCAGCGCGGTTGGCTGTGAAGCATCGTGAGTTCCGCCCGTTGTTGAAGGAGGGAGTGACTAGGCCGTTTGTGACTGTGGAGGGGCAAGCTGCGGTGGACTACCTAACGTCAGTTGGGTTTCAAGATACTGTCCTTGTTGACCTTGGTAAGTTTGAAAGATATACCAAAGTCTTTATAGCGCCCTATGATAAGGAACTAGACCCAGAGTTGTTGCTGACCAGTGACGTTAATGTTGTTTGGGCCAAGCGTCACGTGATTAACAAGCAAGAAAAGGCAAGTGTTGTGGCGCTGATGACGGTGTGGTTCCAGATCGCATCTGGGTGCCAGGGAATGGATGGAGGAGGGTGAGAAAATATGTGGAGCTGCCTCCTATGTGCTTTAATTGCTGTAGGTATGGCCATAAGGCTTGGCGTTGTCGATATGACACAGTGTGTCGTTTTTGTAGTGGCAAGCACAGCAGTAAGGATTGTGCTGCGAAGATTCAGGAGGGTGTGATGATTCCACCTAAGTGCTGTAACTGTGGTCAGGCCCATAACGCAGACTCTACAAGGTGTGCGAAAAGACCCTCGTTAATGAGTGCAGTCAAGGTCATTCCGAATGCAGCTCCGAGACAGATTGTGCCTGCACACCCTCCTGAGAGGAATGCGTGGTTCCCTGCACTGAGTGATCAAGACGAGGCATCGGCAGTGGCAGTGTCGGTCCCTGCTTCACGTGATATACCAAAACGTACGACTCAGCCTCATAAGCAGGCTGCTGATGATGGACTGCAACCAATTCTGAAGTATTGGACTCCCCGCAGGGCCGGCGGGCGGGATGTGGCAGGGGCGGCGGCTGCGTCTGAGGAGGCAGCGCCACCATCGCCGCCAGTTAAGAGCCCCAAGCACCGAGCTGTGTTGCCTTCCCTGCGACAGAGGAATGTGGGCGACGATGTGGAGGATAATGATGCCCTCAGGTGCCTGGTAGTTTGCGTTACCAGACTTGAGGCTGACAATAGGAAGCTGCAGGAACGACTACGGAAATTAGAAGAGCGGCAAGGCGACGTGGCGACAAGGCAGGCGTCTACGACAGAAAACGGAGCTGAGGGGAGGTTGGTGATACCTAAAGAAAGAATCACTTCACTCGTTGGTATGTTGACAGAGTTTCTCGCTAAAAAGGCTGTGTGTTGTTGGGTGATGAGATGCAAGGGTCTGATTTAAACAGGTGTTACTGGAAATAGTGCAGCAATGGGAACAAGCATAAATACTCTCAAATGTATATCCTGGAATGTAAATGGCCTTGTGCTCGGTTGACTGACCTGCATTGTTATGTGTTGCATAATGATATTGATGTGGTGGCATTGCAGGAAACACTGGATCGGGATGGCACTCTTGTGCCACTACGTAATTATCAACATTTCGTTCTCGCGGCGGGTGAGGGTGTTCGAGGCATGGTTGTGTATGTTAAACGTAGTATACCAGTTGAGTTGGTGTCACCACCTGGGAAACATGGTGGAATTGAGTGCATTGCAGTTAAACTCAGGCTTGCTGCTGGTTGTCTTACTTTGGTTAATGTATATGTGAGCCAGAATTCACTAAGGTTTGAACACTTACCGGATTCAGTGTTTCGTGACCCTACTTTGCTGGTTGGGGATTTAAATGCCAGACATGATTCACTGGGTTCCGCTGGCAGCAGGAACTGGAATGGTACTGTTTGGCACCAGTTCCTTAATGACTATGATGACGTGCGTTTACTTGGGGATGACTCACCCACGCACTTGCAGGGAGGGAGGATTGATTATGCGTGCCTGTTTAACACTGAAGGTATGATGTGTTATAAGGTAAAGGTAAAGGTATGGAGGGTAAATGTGAAGTGGTTTCTGAGTTACTAAGTGATCATTTTGCGTTATATGTTGAGTTACCTCTGGGAAAGGCGCTTGCCAATCACGGAAGAGTGCGATATACGATTACCAGTAATAACAGGATTCGTTTTGTTAATCAGTTGACTGCTTGGTATAGTCGTTATCGCCCACACGATGTAGACACATTCTACGAAGATTTAGTTAAACAAATAGTTACAGTAGTAGATAAGAATACGGCAGAGCGCAAGAGTACTCCTGTAAGGAGAAATTATACCAAGGATGTGCAAGTTAGAGCTTGGAATACCACTCTACGGCGGGCTCATCAGGAGTGGATTCGGTCCGGGAAAACTGACGAAGCGAGGACCCATTCAGTATGCAGGAGCAATCTGGACAATTGCCGCCTTGTGAAGACTCCTTGATGCAGCATACGCTTAGGGCCAACTATCAGGCGGCTATCTGGCGACGCAGCCTTGAAAACCTGCCAGACGTCCCAGCACCATCAGCAGGACATGGCTGGGAACTCGATGATGGCGGTTCGCTCAAAATCCGATGGATGGCGGGTCTACCAGCTCCAGATGTCGTCTTGAATCTCATCTCATGCACATGCAGAAGGACGTGTCGACCGTCAGATTGCTCCTGCATACTGAATGGGTTGAAGTGCACTGTTGTGTGTAAGCTGCAGGGATGCTCCAACATGGTGCAGGATGATGCTATCGTGGCTCAGGATGCCAATGACTCTGATGGCGACTCTGATGATTAACTTTGTGTGCACTGTATATTGTATAGCATATGCTGTTCTCTATTATAATGCAGGCCAAATTGCCTGAAAATCTTTATAGACAGATAAACGGTTTAGCAAAATGTATAATTTGGAAGATCATACCGGTGTTATTTGACTAAAACATGACATGTTCAATGATACCTCCGCTTGCTTATTAGGAATATACATCGTATGGTGTTTAAAATCAGCTCCATACGTCTTTCCAAACTCTAGTAATGAATAATTAATATAATTGGCGGCCATTTTGAAATCCAAGATGGCCACCAAAGTGCAGATTTCCTATGTAACAATTTCCGCCTGCTTATTAGATATCGTATGGTGTTAAAATCCTCTCCGTACGACATTCCTAACTTGCGTTATCGTCAGAATAGATAATGCCAGCGGCGGCCTAAGTCATTTTATGCCTCTTTACATATATTTGTTGTAAACTCGTGGTGGATGATATGTTGTACTTGTTGAGTTATTTTTATAGACAGATAAACGGTGTAGCAAAATGCATAATTTGGAAAATCATACCAGTGTTGTTTCACTAAAAAAAGTACAAGTCTAATAATAAAATATTGAAAAATATATGATTTTTTTCCGATAATTGATTTTTATAATAATTAATCTATAACAAAATGCTTCATATTATTTTTTATTTAGACGGTACACATTGGACGTATATTTAGTCGTCAACCGCACATCGATAGCTAGTATAGAAGTCCAGATACACGTGCAACAATGTACCCCACCAAATGGGCATTTTCGAGCTGGGTGGTTTCAAAGATGGCGTCCATCCGGGCACTAAGCTACCGTTCTCAGATGTCCATCATGCATTTTCTGATACCTGAGATATTGCCCTAATGGAAAATCATAATGAGAATTACTCCCCCCGCCGGAGCATTCACTTTAAAATATGGCCGGTTGGCTCAAGGACTACATATGGTTGATTGTCTTCCCAAGGATAATGCTATACATGTTTTTTGTGATGGTTCGGTGAGGGAAGATGGGCGGGCTGGTTGTGGTATACTGATGTGGGACTATGACGGATGTCAGGAGAAATGTGAGAGTACTGTAACTCTTCGATTGTCTGATGGGATTTCATCTACTCAGGCTGAACTGTATGGTATTTGTGATGCTCTTTGTCGTGTGCAAGACAAAGGCAAGGATGTGTATATATTTGTGGATAGTAGGGCAGCTTTAGATTCTCTTAATAGTCGGAGGCCTGTGTATGTAGAGATAGTGTCTTTATGTAAAACCCTTATGAAAAGCATTAAGGTCACGTTCCACTGGATACCCTCTCATGTTGGCATTCCCCAAAATGAAACGGCAGATGTTTTGGCCAAATGTGGAACTGAGAAGGATGATATTGATGTCATTTGTCACTTATCCATAAGGCAGATCCGAAGTATAGTTAGGAGGGAACAGTATTGTATTGCCAGAGGTAGGATGATGAGGGAGCATGCCGATAGTGGTACATTTCGACACTACGATAAGGTTAGTGATCATGTTGCTGTTACTTAGGGTAAAAAGGGTACGCAAAGTGACGCTGTGAAAATGAGGATGAGGTTAGGATATAAATATTATTGGCAGTACAAAGGAGTAGCTACTGTAGAGGAGACACGGTGTAGGGTTTGTGGGGC
>JACEEZ010012994.1:27500-32500 GCA_016584305.1 Chionoecetes opilio | reverse complement strand
TAATTTTTTTTCATTGATACATACCTACATATATTTTAGCTTTATTTCTTTTTATTTTTTATTTTGCTCTTTTTTCTCTTCTTTTTTTTCTATATATATTTTTTTCTACTTTCTATTTTTTCTTTTTCTTTTTTTCTTTTTATTCTCTATTTTTTCTACTTGCCATTTTTTCTCTTTCTATTTTTTTCTCTTTTTTTTCTATATATTTTTCTACTTTCTCTTTTTTCTTTCTTTTTTTTCTTTTTTTCTCTTTTTTTTCTATATATTTTTTCTACTTTCTATTTTTTCTCTCTTTTTTTCTCTTTTTTCTCTATAGTTTTTTCTACTCTATTTTTTTTTTTTTTTTTTCTTTTTCTTTTTTTTCTTCAATTTTTTTTGCTACTTTCTATTTTTTTCTATTTCCATTATTTTCTGTATTTATATTTATTTAATCTTTATTGCTAATGTTGTTTTGTAATAATAAATGTTCGCGTAGGTGTCAATGTTCTTAAGTGATTCTTTTAAATGACTTTTTTTATGGTGTTGGTATTCATTATAGTCATTCATAATAGTCATCACAAAATATTCATCACAAATTACTCACCACAAATTACTCACCACAAATTACTCATCACAAATTACTCATCACAAACTAGTCATCACAAACTAGTCATCACAAACTAGTCATCACAAACTAGTCATCACAAACTAGTCATCACAAAATATTCATCTCAAAAGTCATCACAAAATAGTCACCACAAACAAGTCATCACAAACAAGTCATCACAAACTAGTCATCACAAACTAGTCATCATAAACTAGTCATCACAATTATCAGTCATCACAAAATATTCATATCAAAAGTCATCACAAATTACTCATCACAAAATAGTAACCCCCAAATAGTCATCACAAACTAGTCATCACAAATCGTAACCACAAACTATATAGTCATCACAAAGTCATCACAAATTACTCCTCATAAACTAATCATATAGGCCTACTGTATAGAATAGTCTTTGAATCCTCATAAACTAGTCATCACAATTATCAGTCATCACAAAATAGTCATCACGAAAATCATCACAAATTACTCTTCACAAACTACTCATCACAGCAGTAGGAAGAAAGTAAAAAAAAAAAAAACTTTCCTCAATCTTGTATTACTTCAAATATTTTCTATAGAGTAAATATTAAATCTATTATAATAAATACTAAACTAAAAATAAAATAATACTATAAAATTATAATAGTATAAAATTGATATATAATAGTTCAATATAAATTAATTGCCTACTATTACTATTGAATACTATCTATTAATATCTAATGTATTTTCTATCCTTTAATACGTATCAATTTATTTATATTAAAGGACATATATATAGAATTAATTAGAGAGAGAGAAAGAGAGAGAGAGGAAAAGAGAGAGAGACCCTTCCTAATCTTTTGAGTAGTTTTTTTTTAGTTGTTTCTTAAGATTATTCTTTTTGAAGTTTCGGGTTTCAAAGAGGAGGAGAGAGAGAGAGAGAAGAGGAGAGAGAGAGTTTTTTGTTTTGATTAATTTATTACCCCGAAGGCGAAAAACCTAGTAAAAAGCGGCCCTTTGGGGTTGAATTGAGACAGAGCACTCGTGCCACGCGGGGCACCCCAAAACCCCCAAACATACCCCCAACAACACACACGGGAAAAAAAACCGTAGACAGGAAGGAGTCTGCAACGATGGGGCCGCAAAAAGAAAGCACCACCGGGTCACCAAAACTCTGCCCCAAGAGTACGACGACGGCGTGAGGCGGGGGTGGCGCGGGCAGGGTGAGCGGGGGAAAAAGGGTTGGCGCGGCACCACCGAGGAGGCCCCTAGGGCAAGGGTACGGGGCAGGTCTCAAACGAGGGGCAAAGAGATCCTTTTCCCCGCAAGGGGGCGAGGGAAGCAATAATGACCCTCTGAGACTCAGCCCGGTCTGCGGGAAATATCCAAAGTGGCGCGCTTTTTCAGCCAAACGTCCGGCGACCCTCGACTCCATAAATAGCCGCTTAAAAGCGAAGCAATCCGGGACTGGAGAGGGGCAACTTTTGCTGGTGCGTCACCTCGGAGAGACCGAAGCGGTAGGAAAGGGCGGGTGGGGGGTACTGGGGGGGAGGTGGTAGTGGGGTGCAGTTGGGGAAATTTTATCGGGCAAGGAGGGGCGACGTCGGGCTCTTGCACAGCCTGCCGCGTTAACCCCGGCTTGGTGCAACGGGACACTCCCAGAGAGGTGTCCGGTGGGGGGCCTGAGGAGGCGTCGAGGCTGAATCAGAAGCGGGGGGACGGGGGGGGGGCGCGTGAGGACACAGCGGGGTCGTGGGGGGCCTGAGCCCAAACACCCGCTCCGCCCGAAACAAAACCGAGAGATGTGACCCGAAACCCCCGCTCGAAAAACACCACGGTGTTCATCCTTCATCCTCGAAACTCACAGGTGGCGGGTGGGAAAAGGGAAGCTAAAGGGGACCCGGGGGAGGTGGCTGAGGAAGGGTCCAATAACACCAAACGGTTTAAAAGCCGAGCCCTTTTGGGAGAAACGCGAGCCAGTGACGCCCGCAGCTCCTTGGGCCCGGGCTGGATCCTCAGACAGGGTAACGGGTTTAAAGGGGTATGTAGGGATTACGGGGGTTGTCCCCGAGTCTTGGGTCCAGAAAAGTGATAAGAAAAATCTCCTTTTTTTACGCTGGGGCAATGTCCGGCGTTGGCGGAGATGTAGACAAACGAATTAAAGGGGGCCATCTTTCCCCAGCCTGGTCACGGGGGCGAGATGAAGGCCCGTTCCTCAGAAACCACCGAAGCTTATGGCCACAGATGGGTTGTCCCGAAAAGAAGCTTAATTAGGCACCCTGGGGGCGAACGCTGGGGGGGGAGGGGCGCGCACAACGGGCCGCACGGGGGAAGGGGGCCTTTGGGCGTGTAAACTAGCGAGGGGGGGCACGGGGGAAGGGGGGGGCCCCTTCGGCACCCGGGAAACCCGCGCGAATGGGGGCCATGGTGAGGTGCGACGGCCAGTCCTCCAGAACAACACCTCTCGTTTCAGCGCCGGGCACATCAAGAAGGGCCCAAGAAGACAGGGCCCAGGGTCCCTGGTGCGCACTCACGGAAACGGGATCGACCCCGTGTCAGAACCAGCTAGAGAACCGGAGCAGGCCAAGCACGTCTGAGAGAGAGAGAGAGAGAGAGAGAAGAGAGAGAGAGAGAGAGAGGGTTTTTGCAAACAAATGTTTTTTGAAACGGACTATTTGTGTGCGTGTTGGGGGGTGTTTCGTGTGTGTGTGTGTGTGTTAAAGTGGTAGTTAAAATTGGTACTGTGTTTTTTAATGGCTTTGGGATGTACTTTTCATTACATCATTTCTTATTATCTTTTTTAATATTTTATTATATTCATCATCTCGTCATCGTCATCACACCTCACCATCACCATCACCTCACCATTACCACCACCATCATCATCTCATCATCACATCATCTACCATCACCACCACCCTCACCCTCATCATCACATCATCATCATCATCATCACCATCACCACACCATCACCACACCATCTCATCACCCTCACCATACCCTCACCATCATCATCATCATCTCATCTCATCATCATCATCATCACCATCACCATCACCATCACCACCACCATCATCATCATCATCATCATCATCATCATTCCCTTGGTCTTAATTCTTCCTCAGTTACTTATTTATTTTCTCCAAGCATATTGATATCATTGAGAGAGAGAGAGAGAGAGAGAGAGAGAGAGAGAGAGAGAGAGAGAGAGAGAGGAGAGAGAGAGAGAGAGGTTTAAAAAAAACCAAAAACGACAATAAAAGAAATATTCAACACTAAAACAGAATAATTCTCTCTCTCTCTTCTCTCTCTTCTCTCTCTCTTCTCTCTCTCTCTCTCTCTCTCTCTCTCTCTCTCTCTCTCTCTCTCATGTAGTACATACCTTGATGCCAGAAAGGATGAAACGGACGGTAAACTTTTCTTAATCTTCCTGTGTGTGTGTCTGTGTCTGTGTGTGTGTGTCTGTGTGTGTGTGTGCGTGTGCGTGTGTGCGTGTGCGTGTGCGTGTGTGCGTGTGCGTGTGTGTGTGTGTGTGTGCATCTTCGCGGAGGTGGCGAAAGAAACAAATTGAATATCGATGTCCCAATAGAGAGAGAGAGAGAGAGAGGAGAGAGAGAGAGAGAGAGAGAGGAGAGAGAGAGAGAGTAGGAGAGAGAGACGAGAGGAGATCGAGAGGGGGGGGGGCTTGATTACTTGGATACAAAAAGATACAAAGACGGAGGAAAACATAACAAGGGATGCAGGTGTGTGTGTGTGTGTGTGTGTATTCATCTAGTTGTATTTTACAGGGACTGAGCAACGCTCGTATGGCCCCGTCTCCATATCAACATTTTTATCATTTATCCTTAGTGGTTAGTGTAGGCCGAAGCCACCACCCCGGAGAGCAGGTCACAAACCCCGGCTATCACCCGGTACCCATTCACTGCTGGGTGGACAGGGGCTCGGGTTTTAAGGAAACAACCCCTCTGTTTCCGCTCCGCCCGGGGATCGAACCCGGGACTTCTCGGTTGTGAACCGAGCGTGCTAACCACTACACTACGGAGTACCCTATGTGTGTGTGTATGTGTGTGTGTGCGTGTGTGTGGTGTGTGTGTGGGTGTGTGTGGTGTTTGTGTGGGGTATGTGTTGTGGGGGTGTGTGTGTGTGTGTTTTTGGTGTGTGGTGTGGGTGTGTGTGTGTTGTGTTTAGGCATTAAGTAAGTGGATTTATAGTAAGGGAGAAAAAATAAAGTTAACAAACCAGGCGAGGAGAGAAGAGAGGAGAGAGAGAGAGAGAGAGAGAGAGAGATAACTACACATGCTTGTTCTCCCATTTTTTTTTTCCTCTCTCTCTCTCTCTCTCTCTCCTCTCTCTCTTCTCTCTTCTCTCTCTCTCTCTCTCTCTCTCTCTCTCTCTCTCTCTCTCTCTCTCACTACAATCACTTTCATTCCCT
>JACEEZ010012994.1:7500-20000 GCA_016584305.1 Chionoecetes opilio | reverse complement strand
AATACTCAAGTAATCACCTGCCCGGCCCGCATCCGTTCATGTAATAAATTTGTTACAAAAATATGCTATCACTTAAAATTGAAAAATATATAGTACAAAAAATGAAGAAATCAAGTTGAATCATAAAAAATGTACCTAGGTTTTTTTTTATCCATGTACTTTAAAAATGGTTTAAGAAATCAGTAATTTTTTGGCGGTGTGGTCTTATAGACCAGCAGTAAGTCAATTCTCTCCCGCGGGGCGGCTGGACGCTCACGGCGGTCCTGTAAGCTACGTAGATGCACGCGGTGGTGCCGCCAAAGTTCATCGTCGAGATATGTACATTTCATGCAGGCAACCAGGAGGATGCAGTGTTCACCCTTCACGCTGAACACTTAGTTATGGTGGCGTGGTTGGCAATTGTACCTTCCTTCGCGGGGGGATTCTTGCTGTCGCTCACTGACTGGCGCACGTGTGCACATGCGCTCTTTCCGTGGTGGCAGCTTCATTCCTCACGGAGGCCACGCGGCGCGCCTCTGGGGTCGAGGTTGTGTGATCGAAGACCTTGGGCCTCACGGTGTTAACGAGGCGTCGGCGGCCAGCGTTCCTCCCAGCAAGGTGACGCTCCCTGGCTGCCGCCTGCTGCCTGGCCGCGGCCACTCGTTGCTGGCAACCAGACAGTGATGCAGATATCACATTTTACTCCTTAACATTTACGATACCATTCGCGCATTTCGTCTGGGACGTAATCTTACGTGCGTGCGCTCGTTCCCTTATGGCGGCGTCTTTTCTCGCGAAGGCCACTCGGCTCGTAGGCACTGACGTGTTCAAAGATTGAGCAACATTTGCGAAACTTTTCGCCTGTGTCGTCTGGGAGGCACACTCACGCGCGTGCGCCCTTTCCCTTTTGGCGGCGTCACTCCTCACCGAGGCCACTCGGTTCGCAGGCACAGTCATGTTCGCAGCCTGAGTGTCGGTCTGAGCGCCCTCATTTCCGACACTTTTCTTCCATGAAGTCTTAGGGGCACACTTCTGCGCCTGCGACCATTCATCAAGGGCGGCGCGAGCCCTGACGGAGGCCACTCGACGTGCCTCTGGCGTCGGAAAGATGGGACTGAACACCCCGTGTTTACTTTCCTTCAGTTTTGTCTTCAAGGCACACTTCTGCGCGTGTGACCGTTCTTTAAGGGCGGCGCAAGCCCTGACGGAGGCCACTCGACGTGCCTCTGGCGTCGGGAGGATGTTACCGGGAACTCCGCGCTTTGTAGATTTCTCCAGTTTTGTCTAGGAGGCATATTTCCACGCCTGCGCCCGTTCATCGAGGGCGGCGTGAGCCCTGATGGAAGCCACCCGACGTGCCTCGGGTGTCGGGAGGATGTTACCGGGAACCCCGCGCTTCTTAAGTTTCTCCAGTTTTGTCTAGGAGGCATATTTCCACGCGTGTGCCCGTTCATCAAGGGCGGCGCGAGCCCTGACGAAGGCCACCCGACGTGCCTCTGGCGTCGGGAGGATGTGGCCGAACGCCCTCCACTTCCTGGTTTTGCCAAGGCGTGGGTGGGCAGCAGTCTTCTTAGCGGGGTGGCGTTGACTGCCTGCCGCCTGCTGCATGCCCGCGGCCACTCCATGCTGGCGTGGTAACACCATTTTCTGGGTTAGTTTGAAGCTCTCAGTTATCGCTGTAGCTTCTATCTTCAGCCTTGAAAGTCTGGCGGGCAACTCCACTTGGATGCGAACATGTTGAGGTGTGGTGGCCTCGCGTGTTCGCCACTCCGCCAACAAGTTCTTGAGGGCGACGTGGCACTCCAGCACGTTGTTCTTGGCGGCCTTGATGTGCAGCCTTTGGCGTCCTAGATCCACGAGGATGAGGACACTTTCTGCCTCCTGCTGAGGAAGGGCCAGCTCTCCAACCTCGGTGTGTTTGACCTGCGAGGCTGCTGTTTCCTGCAGGAGAGGCTCGTCCTGCCCTGCCTTGCTTCCTTTCTCGTGGTGGCGCGCCAGGATCTGCCGTGCCCAGGAGCGCCCCGCCACCAGGACCACAAACACAACCTCCACCACCACACACACGACACACACGAAGCAGAACACAAACGTTTTGTGTTCCTGCTCGGCCTTCTGGATCTGCCTCTCCAGGCAGGCCAGACGTTCCTTGCTGCCCACCATCATGGACAGCACTTCCCCCCAGCTGTCACCCAGTGGGAAGCCGCACTCCGCAAGGGGGTCCCTTGGGGAGGCCAGCCACGAGGCGGCCACCAGGTGCCCCCGCACCTTCCCCAGCAGGGTGGTGTGGGGCCCTGCGTCCCGCCAGGCCCTCATCACCCGACGCAGCTCGTCGGCCTCCAACACCAAGCCCACCAGCACAAGGGTGATCGCCACCCTCATCACCAACACCACCACCAGGCGGAAGCATCTCAAGCTGACAAAGTTTTGCATTTTTATATGAAATTATAATTGTGAAGAAAGAAGTAAAAGGAACCGCGGCGAGGTGGATGTACAAAAGGGGATGGCAGTGGAGGGCGACCTCCTCGTCACCACCACTTTAACTGTTAAACCAAATTATTCAAGGAAAGAGAAATTGTCAAACTCGTGTAAATTCTTTATCTACATGTATATTATTTATGTTATTGTGGATTCATTGATGATATGCGTATATCATTCATTATATAAAACTGAGTAGTATCAGATTTTGTAACAGAATCTTATTTAAAAGACATTTAATGCTTGCTTTCAACAATCTCGGTTTATTCTTTCTTCCTGAAAACAAACACGTAATACCATACTTAGATATTATAATTCAATCTTATTTCTCTTAATAATTGGAAGTAAGCTATAAAAAATCTCTTAAACATTTCGTAAATCACATGCTGCTGTTGTAACGTAATTAGCTTTTAGTAATTACTTTAGTTTTAAATGAAGCATTTTTTTGTGTGTTAATTTAGTAATATGGGAAATAAGAGTCACATCAAATTTGACATCTGATGAACAATTCGATAGTCAATTAATGTCATGTTAATTTATGGCAGCATTTATAGCATAAGGTTTGTAAGTGATTGTTTTACGTTAATGCCAAAATTTAAAAGCCAGGTTATACATGAAAATTCAATAGTTTAGCATTTGTACTGCACTGAAGGGAGATCATAGTTTATACTCGACATAAGTCGAGTATAAACTTTGATTTCCCTTCAGTGCAGTACAAATGCTAAACTATTGAATTTTCATGTATAACCTGGCGAGTAGATGGTTGGCAGAAATATAGTTTGAACGTAGTTATGTTTCCCCTTCACATTCATGCATATTACCATGTTTAACTTGTTATTACGAACAAAAATGTTGCGTATTGCTAATATGCTTTCGCTGGAAATTTCAAGAGTCGAATAATGCTTAAATGAACAACAGAAAGAATGCCAATGGAAACAACTACACGAATAAGGTAGGTGACATAAGGAGGCGATAGTAACTGAAAATGAGCTGGGAGAAAAGAGTATGTGTATGGCAAGGAACGCTGTACAATGTATTGACCTAGTAACGTACAGAACTTAACAATGGTCGTGCTATGTGTGTGTGTGTGTGTGTGTGCGTGTGTGTGTGTGTGTATGCGTGTGTGTGTGTATGTGTGTGTGCGTGTGTGTGTATGTGTGTGTGTGACAGAGGTGGGCACCGCAAACGAAAATCCACTTCCGCAAACGCAAATCCGCAAACTTCAATCCTTACGTTCCGCAACCGCAAGTCCGCAAATCTGCAAACCATTTATGTGATATTTTCTCTGCATTTATTGCAAAAATAGAGGTGAAACACTTTGTGGTAGTAAATTTATATATTATTTCCTAAATCACCTGTGGCAATAATTATTGATATATATATATATATATATATATATATATATATATATATATATAAAAATATATACATATTTTACCTACCCTACCTTTATCTACTGAACTGTGACAAAACTGTTAACTCTGTGTCTTGTCCATTTGATATTCTCTTCTTCACCTCTCCAGTAGGTCTTTTGGTGTCTCATTTATCTGTCGCACACCTCATCTCCTCTGTTATCTCCTGTTTTCTCCGTATCTCTCTTGTCCTGCTCATAAAAAGGATGCAATCAGCATATGCCAAGTAACATCTAACCAAATTTCTTGTTTCTTACTATAATTTTATGTTGGCCCCAGTCAGAGCTTATCTTATTTTTGTAAGAAAAAAAAGGCTATTTGAGATCCGGGGCTATTCATAAAACATTCGGGGCTACACAACCCAATGGCCTAAAAAAAAAGCCCAGGCCTAACTACGCCTATGGTAAGCAATATTCTATAGATATGACCTGTTTAATACCATTGTCCACTAACTAATTTGGTATATTAAGCTAGATTTCGTAATGGCTAACAGATAATAGTAAAGGAAAGATCTGGGCGTGAATGAGTTATCGCATCCTGGTTTTAAATAAGTGTCCCTTATAAAAATTCGTTTTCTTGACACGCGTAAATGTGATGGAGAGAAAACGGTTTGTAGCTAGAGAGAGGGAGAGAGAGAGGGAGAGAGAGAAAGAGAGAGAGCGAGAGAGAGGGAGAGAGAGAGAGAGAGAGAGAGAGAGAGAGAGAGAGAGAGAGAGAGAGAGAGAGAGAGAGAGAGAGAGAGAGAGAGACGTAGGGAGAATCAGATAAATTTCGTTCTGGGTCACAAATATATTCCAATCACAAACTTTCCCTGGCTGGGTCGCATCACTGACAGGAAATAGAAAATGCAAGAAAAAATAGGAAATGGAAGTTGGAAATCGCAGAGAAATAGGGACGAGAAGGTGGAGATAGGAGATAAAGACAGAAAATAGGAGATATTAGGTGAGGATATTATTATTTGTATAGATATATTAGAGGATATTAGTAGGATAGAGTGTTTTATATTCATGTTAGGTTACAGCTGATCCGCGCGTTGCATTGTGGGAAGTCTTCAGCCTCGGCCCTCTCGCGTGTTTTGTTGACGAGTGAAGTGACAGAACAGAAACTTTTACCACATTTTTATAGGCTTGTGCTAAGATTTGGTGACTTTTCTGTGTAAGCAACAATACCACACCCTTGTTGCATCATTGAGTGTGGGAAAAAGTGTAACAAATACCCAGGCATCCTTGTTATTGTCAACCAAAGATCCTACTCGCGTGTTTTGTTGACGAGTGAAGTGACAGAACAGATACATTTCCCTCATTTTTATAGGATTTTGCTAAGTTTTGGTGACTACAGTGAAAACAACAATACCACACCTTTGTTGCATCATTGAGTGTGGGAAAAAGTGTAACAAATACCCAGGCATCCTTGTTATTGTCAACCAAAGACCCTACATCGCGTGTTTTGTTGACGAGTGAAGTGACAGAACGAGATACATTTCCCTCATTTTTATAGGATTTTGCTAAGATTTGGTGACTTTACAGTGTAAGCAACAATGCCACACCTTTGTTGCATCATTGAGTGTGGGAAAAAGTGCAACAAATACCCAGGACATCATTTTTATTGCCTACCAAAGATCCTACACCATACATTTTTTGTTGACAAGTGAAGATTCAGAACAGAAACTTTTGCCTCATTTTATAGGCTTGTGCTAAGATTTGGTGACTTATCAGTGAAAGCAACAATACCTCACCCTAGTTGCGTCATAGGGTGTGATAAAAATGTAACAAATACCCAGGACATCCTTGTTATAGCCTACCAAAGATCGTACATCGCTACTCGGGATGATAAACCTTTAAAATATCCCTCGTGTGACACTGCCTAAAGTTGCGTTGAGTAGGTGAGTGAAATATGAAATTCCTGGATATCAAGGATTGCCAGAGCCCAGCCTTCAAACCCGGACACGGCAAGGTCTGGGAGGCACTTCGTAACAGGTAACATGTCTTTTCGTACATTATTGGTTTAAGGCAAAGATAAACAGTAAAACTACACTTTAACCCCTTGAAGCCCAGAGCGTAATTTCCATTGTACTACTTTGGCTACCCTAACACGATTTTTTAGTGAATATAAGCAATATTTTATAGATATGACCTGTTTAGTATCCTTGTCGACTAACAAATTGGGTATATGAAGCTACTTTTCGTATTTTCATGGCTAACAACAGACGATTTTATATATTAATGGAAAGATCTGGGAGTGAAGTTAATACAATATATGGACATTGGTTATGTAATTTGACCTAACTGGGATAGCTACGTACTTCCAGACCCCCCCTCCCCCCTCTGTTATTAATTTCTGACATCTGATGAAGGGGTTAGAAATACTGCGAATGGTCAGATCTACAAGTTGAGGTCGGTTATAGCTACGTGCCTTGAAGTGTTATAATTATTGAACCGCAATAGAACCGGAGAAATACCGCGTTAGGTTAACCCCTTCACGCCCAGAACGTCATTGCCACTGTAATTTGACCACCATTAGATGATTTTTAGTGACTATAAGTAATGTTTATATAGCCATGACCTGTTTAGTATCCTTGTCAACTAACTTATGTGGTATTTTAAGTGACTTTTCGTAATTTTATGGCTAACAACAGACATTTTTTTATAGTAAAGGAAAGATCTGGGCGTGAAGGGGTTTTAAGATTCGTTATATCAACCCTGCCATATCTCGTTTACTACCTTATGATGGACTAATCTTTTGTAATATGTGTCTTCTACTAACCTTCAAACTTCTGGTAAACTGTTACTTTGGTCAAAATCACAACCCGATCAGATGGTGTTGTTGGGGTGTTCAGATCAGATGGTGTTGGGGTGTTCAGATCAGATGGTGTTGCTGGGGTGTTCAGATCAGATGGTGTTGGGGTGTTCAGATCAGATGGTGTTGTTGGGGTGTTCAGATCAGATGATGGTGTTGGGGTGTTCAGATCAGATGGTGTTGTTGGGGTGTTCAGATCAGATGGTGTTGTTAGGGTGTTCAGATCAGATGGTGTTGTTGGGGTGTTCAGATCAGATGGTGTTGGGGTGTTCAGATCAGATGGTGTTGTTGGGGTGTTCAGATCAGATGGTGTTGGGGTGTTCAGATCAGATGGTGTTGTTGGGGTGTTCAGATCAGATGGTGTTGTTGGGGTCTTCAGATAGATGGTGTTGTTGGGGTGTTCCGATCAGATGGTGTTGTTGGGGTGTTGCCTTCCTGTGACGGCACCCATTGGTTCTGTGTTCTATGTTTTCTATTATTTTGTTTGAGTTTGTTATTGCTGCTTTTACTACTGTTGCTGCTGCTTGATTTTCACGGGCAAAACTTATCTTGTATGGATAAATATAACACTGCCGCCGCCCTTCACGCAGCCAGCCGCGGCGTGCTCAGGGCTTACTTGGCCCCCTCAGGTTAGGTTAGGTTAGGTAAGGTTGGGTTAGTTTAGTTTTATTCATTAACTAGTATATTTTTCTGCTAGATTTTGATGTATTGAGGAATAATCTGAAGTTTGTTTTTCTTGGAAATCACTAGTTTGTCACAGGTGAGGTCAAAGGAATAAAAACAAAAGGTATTATTTTGCACTAGGACCAGAATTCCCTACACAATTGAGAGTTTGGTTTCTGTTTCCCTTATTGGATTCTAGGAAACTTTCTCTCAATGAGCTTCCGTCGCGAATCATTAGTTTTGGAGATAATGACATGTTGTTCATAGGGAGGAGAGAGACAAGTGTGTTCGGGCCTCTCACTCTTCTTCCTCTTGTGACCTGCATCGCCTTGTTCTTCCCTTGCTGCGGACCCTTTTTGATGCGGATTTGGCTTTAGTTAGGAAGTTAAAACGTGGGGTTAGGTTAGATTAGGTTAGGTTAGTGAGTCTAAAGGTGGGGTTAGGTTCGTTAATTTGCATATGTCCTATACACTCTCCTTCCTACTAAAAACATTTTATGTCTCCGAAAGTAGTGTTTTGCGACGGAAATTCAAAGAGAAAAGTTTCTCAGAATCCATTAAAATAAACAGAAACTATTCCCCCAATAGACAAGAACACTGAGCTTGATCTGCCATCTGGTGGCCGTCTGGGAACTTCCCGGCAGCTCAGAATGTTGGGTCTCGGGGTGTCGGGCTTGACTTATTTTCCATTATTCCCTACCAAACCAGCTACAATTAAGTGTTGTCATGGTCAACATAGGATTATGCAAAATTAAAATATACGAGTTTTACATTATTCATGGCGTTATAACGAGGATTGTTGGCAAAATAGAAGCATTCGACCACAGGTGTCCTACAACATTCTACAGTACTAAATACTGTAAAGGAATGCTTCAAGGCGGGTGTATGGGTTAATATTACCTTCTCTTTGCATACATGGAGGTAATATTAACCCATACACCCGCCTTGAAGCATTCCTTTACAGTATTTAGTACTGTAGAATGTTGTAGGACACCTGTGGTCGAATGCTTCTATTTTGCCAACAATCCTCGTTATAACGCCATGAATAATGTAAAACTCGTATATTTTAATTTTGCATAAACCTATGTTGACCATGACAACACTTAATTGTAGCTGGTTTGGTAGGGAATAATGGAAAATAAGTCAAGCCCGACACCCCGAGACCCAACATTCTGAGCTGCCGCGGGAAGTTCCCAGACGGCCACCAGATGGCAGATCGAGCTCAGTGTTCTTGTCTATTGTGTAGGGAATTCTGGTCCTAGTGTAAAAAAAAAGAAAAGAAAAAAAGTTATTGCCAAAAAAAAAAAAAAAATTCTTTCAAAACATCAAAATCTATAAGAAAAATATAATTTCATCTGAAAAAGGAGAGGGTTGATAAAACGAATCTTTACCCCGCGATGTTTGGGTGATGTTATCTCTGTGCCTAGGTAGTGCAGATCTCCTTTGTCATGTTCTCATATGTATCAGAATAACAGAAAAGCCCCTAACCCTCCTTATTAACCCTTCTTAACCCCACACCCCCAAACAAAACTTTAAACCCCTCACCACCCCCCAAAAAAAATTCAACCCCTCACCCCCCCCCCAAAAAAAAACACTTAAACCTTTACACCCCCAAAAAAACCTCCTTAAACTCCTCACCACCCCCCAAAAAAACTTAAACCCCTCATCACCCCCCCCAAAAAAAAACCTCACCCCCCCAAAAAAAAATTTAAACCCCTCACCCCCCCAAAAAAAAAACTAAACCCCTCACCACCACCCAAAAAATCCTTAAACCCATCACCCTCCCCAAAAAAACTTAAACCCCTCACCACCCCCCAAAAAAAACTTAAAACCCTCACCACCCCCAAAAAAAACTTTAAACCCCTCATCCCCCCAAAACAAAACTTAAACCTCTCACCCCCCAAAAAAACCTTACTCCTCATCCCCCCCCAAAAAAACTCCTTTTCTATGTCAAAATTAAAGAGACATTATATTTTGTTCGTAATGGATCTACAATCGACCTTGGCCGTAGGGTGGGATGGATGGATGGATGTGGATGGGGATGAAAGGTGGATGTAGGTAATGTTAAGTAACAGGAACTACCACGTGTAAGTCTCAGGGCCTCTTGTATCTTCCTTATGTTGTTCTGTAAGGGTGAGCAGGGAGGGGGTGAGATGGCATCAGCCTGACCTAACGAGGCGACAGGCTACCTGATCACCCTGGGATAACCATTCATCGTACATTATCATGGAGTGTAGGAAGTTTTCCCACTTATGATATCACATTATCATCACTGAAGGCTGCAGTTTTTTTTCTAAAGGGATTAAGGAAATTAGTTTGGTTAGGTTAGTGTAAATACATTTTCGACGACAGTTCCACTTGTAGTAGATGAAAAGGAAGAATAAAGGGCATTTCATTACTGACACCACATTTCTGCTTGTCCCAAAACACTGTAATATTGCAGTTTAATACAACACATACATTGGGATTGGTTATGTAATCTGACCTAACTGGAAGGGCTATACCCACCCAGACCCCCACCCCCACTGGTTCACTAACCTAACCTGGACATTGGTGACATAACCTAACCTGGACATTGGTGACATAACCTAACCTAGACATTGGTGACATAACCTAACCTGGACATTGGTGACATAACCTAACCTGGACATTGGTGGCATAACCTAACCTAGACATTGGTGACATAACCTAACCTAGACATTGGTGACATAACCTAACCTAGACATTGGTGACATAACCTAACCTGGACATTGGTGACATAACCTAACCTGGACATTGGTGACATAACCTAACCTGGACATTGGTGACATAACCTAACCTGGACATTGGTGACATAACCTAACCTAGACATTGGTGACATAACCTAACCTGGACATTGGTGACATAACCTAACCTGGACATTGGTGACATAACCTAACCTGGACATTGGGGACATAACCTAACCTAGACATTGGTGACATAACCTAACCTAGACATTGGTGACATAACCTAACCTGGACATTGGTGACATAACCTAACCTGGACATTGGTGACATAACCTAACCTGGACATTGGTGACATAACCTAACCTGGACATTGGTGACATAACCTAACCTAGACATTGGTGACATAACCTGACCTGGACATTGGTGACATAACCTAACCTGGACATTGGTGACATAACCTAACCTAGACATTGGTGACATAACCTAACCTGGACATTGGTGACATAACCTAACCTGGACATTGGTGACATAACCTAACCTGGACATTGGTGACATAACCTAACCTGGACATTGGTGACATAACCTAACCTGGACATTGGTGACATAACCTAACCTGGACATTGGTGACATAACCTAACTGATGGAACCCTGGTATTTGATCCCTGAATGTAGAAACACGGGTACAAGCTGCCTGAATATATACTATGCTGTATATCAGGCGCCTAGAATTGAAACGGCACAAGCGCCACTTTTAAAAAACTGAGAAAAACGCGCTTAAAGTTTAATCTAATATCTTCATTTGTTGCTGATTTACTTTGAAAACACTTTAGCGGCATTTTTTTCATTGATATAAAGTGGCGCTTGTGCCGTTTCATATCTTGATTTTCTTAGATTTTAAACTTTAAGCGCGTTTTTCTCAGTTTTTTAAAAGTGGCGCTTGTGCCGTTTAAATTCTAGGCGCCTGATATACTGGGCACTGTAATAACTAATAAGATCAAGAACTGGAACTGTCATAGAAAATTGGAACAAACGTCGCGTGAAAAATTGGAACACTCGTCGACTGCGGCGAGAATTCTGGTTGACGAGAGTTCCATAAACCTTAATCTTGACGTTGCTTTCTGCAAATACTTATTTTTAACTAAGTATTTCTGATAATGTTGTTTAATACCATGCAAGTAGTGCATATCACATTATTGCATTGCATATAATATTACAACTATGCAATTTCCAAGCAATTTTTCTGTCGATTTGTTGTACATTGGAGCATATGAACATCAACCTGGTCCTCTTTAACCAATAACAAACATGAAATTCCTGATACCCAGCAACACTAACATGAACATTTTGGTTTTTAAGCTTCCTGCTAAATTTGCAGCAACAGTAATTTGCTGATAGACCATGAAGTGCCTTTTAATAATTTGATATTTGTTTTTTGGCAAAATATTATTTAAAATGTTTTTTGAAAGGGGCTTTACTCTGCACAAGCAATTTTATGAAGCAAACATCATCCAAAAAAAGTTAAAAACACATCAGATCTGTGAATAGTGTTACTAACTATAGTCTATTTTTTTTATTATGGTCAAAATGCAGTAAGGAAGCCACGCCCCCTGCCTCCCCTTCTATTCTACTGGGCAGCTGATTGGTGCATTCCTCGTATCATCACTACCCATCACAACATCTTCACTACTTAACAGCGGCGTGACCACTGGACAGAGCAATCTTCACTACAGAGGGTGACAAAATAGAAAATCCCTTTGTAGTGAAGATTGCTCTGTCCAGTGGTCACACGCTGTTAAGTAGTGAAGATATTGTGATTGGTAGTGATGATACGAGGAATGCACCAATCAGCTGCCACGTAGAATAGAAGGGCAGGCAGGGGGCGTGGCTTCCTTACTACATTTTGACCATAATAAAAAAAATAGACTATAAACCTAACCCCATGTGTAACTTAAGTCAGGGGGCAGGTAGAGGGCCCCCCAGACCCCCCTGCTTGTTTAGGGTAAAGTTCCCATAAATATAACAAGTTTTGCCGAAAAACAATTATCATATCTATGAAAATCACATCTAAATAATATCAGACACAATTTGCACTTGTAAATAGCAGGACACAAGTGACCAGACGCCTCCCGTGACGGCACTGACAGGAGGTGGTGCCGTGAACAGACAGACAGGTAGGGTAACATTAACCCCTTGAGACCCAGAACGTAATTTCCATTGTAATTTGGGTACCATTAGACGATTTGTAGTGACTATAAGTAATATTTTATACCTATGACCTGTTTAGTATCCTTGTCCACTAGTTAATTTGGTATATTCAGTCACTTTTCGTAATTTTATGGCTAACAACAAACAATTTTATATAACAAAGGAAAGACCTGGGCCTCAAGGGGTTAACACAAAACTAAGCATGATTTGGGACACACTCTTGCCTCAGGTATACCATAGTAATCCTTCAACCTGTGACGGATGTA
>JACEEZ010012994.1:0-2500 GCA_016584305.1 Chionoecetes opilio | reverse complement strand
GCATAGGGGCCTGCGGGGCGCCCGACAAAGAGATATAGTGGTCTATGAACTATTATATAGACTGGTTTATCAGTATATATGATATACTGTAATCTTCGTAAATGTTTGTTCTATAATATCATCAAATAAAAAACAGTAAAACACGCTAAAGAAATGCCATTACGAGACTATGAAGAAATATGCATGAACTTAATATTCACTTAACTCTTCGCCATTTAAAACTTTGCGAGTCAACTTTTATAATGAAGAGTATCAATAGAAGCGCAATTGTATTAGCTTTCCATTGCTATATTTCGTTATCTGATAAATTAATTAGAACCATGCATAAATTAGCGTTAAATAAATAAATAAAATCATCAATCGGGTAATTTTCCCGATTGATGATGTTATTTATTTACTTATATATTTCGTTTTCTGATAAATGAATTAGTACCATGTATAAATTAGCGTTAACTAAATAAATAACCTCATCAATCGGGAAAATTACCCGATTGATGATTTTATTTATTTAGTTAACGCTAATTTATGCATGGTTCTAATTAATTTATCAGATAACGAAATATAGCAATGGAAAGCTAATAAAATTGCGCTTTTATTGATACCCTTCATGATAAAAAAGTTGACTCGCAAAGTTTTAAATGGCGAAGAGTTGAAGTGAATATTAAGTTCATGCATATTTCTTCATAGTCTCGTAATGTGATTTCTTTAGCGTGTTTTACTGTTTTTTATTTGGTAATATTATAGAACAAACATTTACGAAGATTACAGTATATCATATATACTGATAAACCAGTCTATATGATGCGTATATATATATATATATATATATATATGAATCCGAGCGGCCCTCCGACTTCAGCCCCTTGTGCGACAGGCCGATATTCCGTGCGCAGTCCAGGTATACAGTGGTCTATGGTTAGCCATCTATAATAATATAAGCGAAAGTGTGTCTGTCTGTCTGTCTGTGTGTGTGTGTGTGTGTGTGTGTGTGTGTGTGTGTGTGTGTGTGTGTGTGTGGTATAGGTTCCGCCCCCCCGTGGCGCAATCACCTCATATGGCACATTTTGGAACCGGTTTGACCAGGGGAAGGTCATAAGCCCACTTATGAGATGATTCGATCACTTTTTTTTTTTTTTTTTTAGCAGCCTATTAGCGATAATTGTGAAAAAAAAGTGGGTTGCGAGAATTGAGGAAACCTTGATGTAGGGTGATGGTAATGGTGAGTGATGGGTGGGGTGATGGGTAATGGGTGTGGGGTGTGATGGGTGAGTGAATGGGTGGGGGGTGATGGGTTGGGGGTGATGGTGTGAGGGAATAGGTGGGGGGTGATGGGTAATCTTATAATAATATAAGCGAAAGTTGTGTCTGTCTGTCTGTCTGTCTGTCTGTTGTGTGGTGTGTGTGTGTGTTGTGTGTGTGTGTGGTATAGGTTCCGCCCCCGTGGCGCAATCACCTCATATGGCACATTTTTGGAACCGGGTTGACCAGGGGAAGGTCATAAGCCCACTTATGAGATGATTCGATCACTTTTTTTTTTTTTTTTTTTTTAGCAGCCTATTAGCGATAATGTGAAGAAAAAAAGTGGGTTGCGAGAATTGAGGAAACCTTGATGTAGGGTGATGGGTATGGGTGAGTGAATGGGTGGGGTGATGGGTAATGGGTGTGGGGTGATGGGTGAGTGAATGGGTGGGGGGTGATGGGTTGGGGGTGATGGGTTGAGGTGAGGGAATAGGTGGGGGGTGATGGGTAATGGTAAATATAAGCGAAAGTGTGTCTGTCTGTCGTCTGTCTGTGTGTGTGTGTGTGTGTGTGTTGTCTGGTATAGGTTCCGCCCCCGTGGCGCAATCACCTAATATGGCACATTTTTGGAACCGGGTTGACCAGGGGAAGGTTTTAAGCCCAATTATGAGATGATCCGATCACTTTTTTTTTTTTTTTTTTAGCAGCCTATTAGCGATAATTGTGAAAAAAAGTGGGTTGCGAAATTGAGGAAACCTTGATGTAGGGTGATGGGTAATGGGTGAGTGAATGGGTGGGGTGATTGGGTAATGGGTGTGGGGTGATGGGTAATGGGTGTGGGGTGATGGGTAATGGGTGTGGGGTGATGGGTGAGTGAATGGGTGGGGGGTGATGGGTGATGGGTGAGGGAATAGGTGGGGGTGAGGGTAATGGGTGAGTGAATGGGTGTTGTGGTGATGGGTAATGGGTGAGTGAATGGGTGGGGGGTGATGGGTAATGGGTGAGTGAATGGGTGGGGGTGATGGGTAATGGGTGAGTGAATGGGTGGGGGTAATACATACATTTCTACATCCGTGATTTCAGGAAAGTTAGAAGGGGCTATCTGGAGAGTCCGTGTTTGGTGGGCCGAGGCCCACCAAACACAGGTGGTGGGCCAAAGGCCACCACCATAGCCCTCCGCAGGAGCTAGCAAAAAGTCGCCCGGAGGGCGGCTTTGCGGCTAGTATATCATATATACGAAAAATATCTAAAGAAACCAATA
>JACEEZ010012992.1:0-24877 GCA_016584305.1 Chionoecetes opilio | reverse complement strand
TTGCTGCATTTGATGCCGTTGGCCTCCACGGGAGATTTACTGCATTCGCACCACACCAACACCACTATGCAGCAGACGGTCTTCTTGCAGGATCCATAGTGGTTGTTTTGGTTGTGGGTCCCGGAAGATGCCAGTAGAAGATGCTCGTAGCTGAAACGCCTTGTGCCAACATGCGCATTTTATGCCTTGTATATTTTTAATCTTGTATCTTTAATTTACTTATCTTGACTCTATGCCACTAAATCTTGTATCTTTACTTTACTTATCTTGTATCATTACTTTTAATCTTGTATCTTTACTTTACTTATCTTGTATCTTTACTTTTAATCTTGTATCCTTACTTTACTTATCCTGACTTTGTGCCACAAAATCTTGTATCTTTACTTTACTTATCTTGTATCTTTACTTTTAATCTTGTATCTTTACATTACTTATCTTGTATCTTTACTTTTAAGCTTGTATCTTTACTTTACTTATCTTGACTTCACGCCACTAAACCTTGTATCTTTACTTGTAGTCTTGTATCTTTACTTAATCTTGCATTAGTAAGATGGACAGAATAGGGATGAGCCTCAATGCATCCCACCTCTACATCACCACACCTTTCTTCCATCCTTCATCCTTAGCTGTATATCCTACATCAACCCTGCCTCTTGTAGCTTCCTTATTTTCCTCCTTATTTTCTTATATTCTCATCATCCTCTGCCACATCTTGCCTTCACGCCACTAAACCATATGTCCACAGGTGGTTGAGGAGGTGGAGTCGGCCGTCAAGCAGTTCTCCGAGACCGCCAAAATTCCCGGCTTTATTTTGGAGGCCTCAATATTCAGGGAGACTTACTTCAGGGCCTCCTTCCTCCCTGCCTTACTTACACCAAGGTAACTTATCTGTTGTTTATCAATATATCTGGAAATGCGTAGATTTAAAAAGGAAATAGGGAGAAACTGGTTCGCAAATAGGATGGTGAACGATTAGAATGGACTCAGTCGTGGGGTAGTTAGTGTGGAGTCAATAGGGAGCTTTAAATGGAGGATGGACAGTGTTATGGATGGGGATGAAAGGTGGATGTAGGTAGTGCTACGTAACAGGAACTACCATGTGTAGGTCTCCCAGCCTCTTGTAGCTTCCTTATGTTCTTATGTTCTTAATATGTTGTGTAGAATTGATCAGTCTTTAACTCTATCCAGCCCTTTAAACTTTCAAATTATACTTTTTTCTCTGTCTTATTTTCCCCTAGGTCATTTTTATCTGTTTATTATTATAGTTGTAAAATTTATTAGTCAGTTTATTTTTTATGAGTTTTTTTTTCTCCTTTTTTTTTCTTATCATATTTTATCAGAATTTATCAGTACTCTATCAGGCCTTTTAAACTTCCCAATTGTACTTTTTTCCCTGCCTTACTTTTCCCAAGGTCATTTATCTGTAGTTTATCAATAGAGGGCGTAGAATTTATCAATCGTTAAATTTATCAGAAATGTTAAACTTACCACCTGTACTTTTTTTTTCCGCTCCCCCAGACATCATAAACCAGAAACCATACTTTTTTTTCCGTCAACTATATTAAGCCTTCTAAACTTACCAACCGTACTTTTTTTCCGCTCCCCCAGACATCTGCCCGAGGTTCCTGACGCCCGAGCCAAGCTGATCGAGGCCCTGCACGCTCGAGGCAAGATCACCGCCGCCACGCTCAAGACCTACACAGAGGCGTGTGAGAAGGAAGCGTCAGACCTCCTCCAGGGTGAGAACACACACACACACACACACACAGATACACACACACACAGATACACACCCAAAGTTGTTACATAGCTCTTTATTCACACCCAAAGCTGTTAAATAGCTCTTTATTCACACCCAAAGTTGTTAAAAACCACTCAATGAGCTACACTTGACCCTTACGAATAATAGCTATGATTTGAAGTGCCGTGGCTTGGTTAATTCGTGGGCCGGAGTCATTTTTTTCATACTTAACACTGTTTATACATATAGAGACAATAAGAATAAAAGATATGAATTAAAAGCATTCTGGAGTCCTAACCAAATTTAAACAGGGTTGAATGGTTTTATGTGTTGTTTTGTAAATTTTTGTGCTTTATAGTAGCATTTTATTTTTTAAGGTTTTGTTATTACTAATTTTAGTTTATTGTTTCTTTTTGTTTATTTTATTTATTTTTTTTTTTTTTTTTAATTTTAGTCTTTTAATTTTAATTTTATTTTTCTTTTTTCCTTTCTATTTACCCTCTTTGTACTTTTTATTTATTGCAGTTATTTCCTTTATTTTTTCTTTTGTATAATTAAAATTTAATACTATTCTTTTTTAACTTCCTACCTCATACTTCTTCCTTTTTTACTTATAAAAATTATTTTAATCCAAAATTCCCAAAACTCCCCATTTTTTCCGCCTCGCCCCGGCTCACCGCCAACATTACCGCGCAGAAGCCTAACTCCGAAGAATTTCCCCCCCGAGACAACCCACCCAACCCCCGAAAAACACACCCCAAAAATACCTCCCTCCCCAACCCAAAAAAATTTTCACCGAAGTGTTAAACCCCAAAAAAAAAATCACACACAAGTTTAAAACCTGCGATTCCATTATTTTTTAAACATAATTTATAAAATTAAAAGAAAATTTTTAAAAAATAAAAAAGTTTGAAAAATAGTTTTGGGTTTCGGGGGGGTTAACAATTTTTTTCTTAATTTATTCCTTTTGGTGATTCATATTTTCTTATCAGTCATTGTTAATCTTAGGGTTGGGGTTCAGTTATTTGTTTCCTCCTTTTAAAGTTCTTGTACTATAGTTTTATCATTTATATTCTTTAGTTTGCTTCTTTTCTTATTTCCTATATTTAAAAGGCTTGGATTTTTTTGTCCAAAAATTCCCGATCGATTTTGTTTTTTTTACCACTTTAACCCCTTTTTCTAAGGTTTTTTTTTTCCCTTTTTTTTTCTATTTGGCCTAAGTGGTCGCAAATGCCTTGGTGTTTGCTCCAATGGTGGTGTCCAACCTTTTCCACAACCTTTTGCGTTCATTTTTTTATTGTATTTTAAAACACTAGTCTGATTTCTTTTCATTTACTTTTTTTTTTTTTTTCTTTTACTTTATTTTTTTACTTTCACTTTTTCTTTACTTGTTTTCTTTTATTTTCTTTACTTTCTTTATCTTTACTTTTACTTTTTTTTTTTTTTATTTTTATTTTACTTTATTATTGTATCTTATTTAACTTTTTATCTTTACATTACTTTTTATTCTTATTCTTTATCTTCTTATGATTCACTATTTACTTTATTTTTATTATTATCTTCTTATCCTTTTCATCTTAATTCACCTTCCCATTTTTCCCCTTTCTTCCTTCTTGCCTTAACCTAATCACCGGCCCATTCCTTCTTATCAATTCCCCATCTCCTGCCCTTTTGCCCCCTACTACCTTTTTATAAATTTCTTCGGCGCGTCACAAGGTTCTACCCAAATACCCGTTTAATGGGCCTTAAATGGGGGATTAAGGGTTAATGGCCCAAAATTGGGATTTGTTATATTTGGGGAAAGGGGGAGTTAAGGTAATAGGGAAAGGAATGGTTGGAAATTTATTGGAGGTTAGGGGGTTTGGGGAGTCGGGTTTTGGATAATTTTAAGATTGAAGGAATGTGTGAGTTTAAATCCATGTAGTTCCCTTTAAATTTTATTTTTTTTCTGTTTTTTTAAGTTTCTTTTTTTCCTTTTTTTAAATTTTTATTTTTTTTGTTTTTCTGTTTTTTCTTTTTTTTTCAGTTTAAATTTTTAGCATTTAATTTATATTTTTATTTCTCCTTTTTTTTCTTTTATTTTTTCAAATTTCAGTACTTTATCAAAGGCTTAATCCCTTTTTTTTTACCTTTAACTTTTCCAAGTATTTTTTTTTTCCCCCCAAAATTACAATTTTTTTTGTAAATTTAACCTTTACTTACTCTTCCCCCCAGAAATATATTTTTAAAAAACCCTTTTTCCTCCCCAAACACCCACGCCCAACATCCCCGGATTTAAGCCGTAACCTCCATCCGTAACGCCACCACACCACCACGAAACCCAAAACCCCCGGTACAGGTTCAAACCCAAGGGAGAATCCTCCCCCAAAAACCCCAAAATTAATACTATCCCCCAAAATTTAAAATTATTACACAATTTAAAACATCCAAAATTTTAAAAAATTTTAAAAGGTTTGATATTACAAATGAAATTGTTTATTACTTTCTACTATGAATTATTTATAATAGTTTATGGAATGTTGTTTTTGGGCCCGATTTTTGTTTAATTCCGTTTTTTTAATTTGGAGTTTATTTTGGAATCCATTTCATTTTTGAATTAATTCTTATGTTCCTTTTCGTGTTTTTTTTTTTTTTCCTTTTCTTTATTAGGTGCTTCATTTAAAGGGTTTGGGGTTTGGTTTAATGTGGTCAATTACCAACCCTGGTCAAAACTTTACGAATTCAATCCTTGGATGCAAGCTGTTCTTACTTGGGTATTATCTTTTCCCTTTTGCCGTACAAACTTTAGCATAAAAATCTGTAGTTTTCCCTTTTTTTTTTTGTCCAATGAATTGCCGGGGACCAAAAATCCATTTTTTTTTATTTATCTTGTATTTATTTAACTCTTACTTTTTTAATTTTTTTTTCTTTATTTCTTCCTCCATCTTGGTTTTTCTTATTTGGGTTTTATTGTCCTTATTTTTGTTTCTTAATTTTCTTATTTTTCCCCTTTCCTAATCTTTAATTTTTCTTTATTTCTTTACTTAATTTTTTCTATCTTTAACTACTAATCTTGTTCAAACTTACTTTTTACTTACCATAATTTTTCTTATTTGGTGTCTTTTATTGTCTTATTAGGTTTTAATCTTTTTTTTTCCCCCAACTAATTCCAATTGTTTAGGTATCCTTATTCCATCTTGTCTTCCTTCTCCTTTTTAAAAATTTTAATTTTCCTTTTGACTTACCTAACCCCAAATTGTTTTTCACCAGCTTTTAAAACCCTATTCGGTTATTTACTCTTTCAAATTTTTAGGGCTTATCGTTTCTTTTCCAAATTTTACTTTTTTGATTTAGTTTTAGGTTTAATGTTTCATAGGTACTATTAATTAATTTTAATAAAGGAATAGTATTTAAAAGGAAAGGGAAAATAGATTTTGGGTTTATTTTTTAAAAATTTGTTTCGAGCATTGGCTATTTAGGCCCAAAGTATTTTCTTTATTATCCTCTACTCCCTAGTTCTTTTTCTGTTATTTTTGTATTTCTCCCAAATTTTTAAATTTTTATTCCCTTTTAAAAGTTTCTTTTTCAACGTTTATTCATTTTTTCCTCCCATTATTTTTTCGCCTTTTCTTTTTATAAAATATTTTTATTTCTTTAAATTTAATATTTTCATACTAATTTTTTTAATTCCTAGACAAAGAAAGAAATTATATTGCTTATAAAATTAACCTTTTTTGCCCACCCCAGATAAATGGCTTCCTGACCTAAGGGAAAGCCATCACCCCCTTTTTAGCCCACGCTTGTTAAACGTGGGAAAAGGGGGGAAACCACAAAACTAAACCCCCAGAAAACACCAAAAAAAAGTTAAAATTTAAAAAATTCAAAATTCAATTTTTAAACCAATTTTATTTTAAAAAGTTTGGTTTGGGCCCCTTTTGCTGAATATTTTTCCCTTTAACACTTTTTTAATTTAAAAAAGATTTAAATTTATTAAAAATTTATAGCCCCAAACCAAAATTTGTTAATGTTTTTACAAATGTTATTTTTATTTAGTCTTTTTCTCGCTCCTTATTTTTTTTTATTTTTATGTTTTTTATATTTTTTTTCTTCCTAACTTTTAACTTCCCTTTTTCATTAAAACTAGAGTGGGTTCTAGACCCAAATACAAACTTCCCAATAAGTAAAAAAAAAAACCTTTTGTATTATTGGTTTTTTTTATTTTCCTCTTATCTTTGGCCCCTTATTTTTCGTATTTTATTCTTAAAAACCTTTTCAACCCGTTTTCTATCCCCAAAGGTTGGCAAACCCCAACAATGCAAACCCTTTACCAAATTTCGAAACCCAAATTTTACTTTCCCTTTGGTTTTTTCAATCCTTATTTAATTTATAATTATTAGTCTTGGCAGGAAATCCCTTCTTGGCCAATTCGTTAATTGGAAATTCTTTGTTTTTTCCTCTTGATTTTAAATTTTTATTTTTTTAATTTATTTAAATTAATTTTATTAAATTTAAAACTTGTTACCTACTTTCCCAATTTTTAACTAGATGATAAAATAAACTTTTTCTTATTTTTTTTTATTTTTTTTTTTTGATTTATACTTAATCTTTTTACTTCCACCCTTACTCATTTTTCTTATTTAAATTTCAGCTTTTTAAATCCAATATTTCCCAATCTTTTTTCCTACTTTCTTTTTTCCCACTAACTTAATTTTTATGCTTCCCCTCTTTTTTTTTTTTTTGTTTTGCTTATTATTCCTCGAATTTCCCTTACCCTTCCATTGCTTTGCCTTCAATCTTTTCTCTTCCTTTACTAAAACCCCTCAAAATTTTCTTCTTATTTACCAAGCTTTGTAGGTTTTAAATTTTTTCCTAAACCTTAACATTTTTTTATTTAAAATTTATATTTTATCTCTTCCGCCACTTCCTGGTATTACCCTGTAGTTATTAGTCCTTTTTAAAAGGACCAAAAGACCTAAATTCCGAGGTAAAGTATCTCTCTCTTGGGTAAACACATTAATCCACTTTTCTAATTTTTAGTTTTAATTGTTCTTCCCAAAATTTAAAACTTATTCCACGGTTTTTTATTTTTTTATTCTTTGTTTAATTAGATGGGTAAATTTGTCTTTACTTCGTTTCTTCTTCTTACTAATACTTATTTTTATATGAATTTTATATTTAAGTGTTCCAATTGCCTTAATCATAGATTTCATGTTAGGGCTTTTTAGTCAATCTTTTTTTTTACCCTTTTTGTTATTTTAAAGGGGACTATTTACTTAATCTTCGGCAAAATTTAATTCCACGTCTTTTTTTCCGGAAATCCAAGTTTTAAAACCCCCTGGAATTTTAAATTTAGACTTTGGGGCATGGCTTTAAAATGAACCTGGGGTGAAGATTCCCCATTTTTCCCGGGGTTTTAACCCAAAGGGGCTCAGGGGTTTTTTCCAAACTTTCCCACTTCTTTACAAAACAACGTTTAAAAGCCTTTGAACCCCCGTTTTAGATTTAAATTTTAGTGTGTTAATCCGTTGATTTAAATGTAATATTTACAAAAAAGTTTACTTAAAAATTTTTTTCGTTCCCAATTTGTTATATTGTGACCAATTGATAGTTTTACTTTAGTTTTAACTTTTTTTCTTTCTTTTTAAAAGCTGATTTTTATGTTTTCCCAAAAATTATTTACATTATTTCATCTTTTTTCAGGTTAATATTTTACACTTTAGTTTAAAAATTTAACTCTACTTATCCTTCTTTAATTTTGTTTTATTTCTGTTGTATTGGTCGTTATTTTAAAATTTTAACTTACCCTTTTTTCTTTCGCCAGTGAACAAAAACCGCCTAATCCTTTATAATTGCTAATTCCCAACATCTTCCACTACAACCCGTCTCTTTAAACTTGCTAGTGTCTGTGTCGGGGTTTTTGTCAACCTTCCCAGGGCTTCAGGCTCTTCCGCCATTCAGCAAACCAAAACCTATCTCACACCATCACCAATCTTTTTGATTTATTCCACAAACTATTACTCGTAATCGAGTATTTTATAATTACATTGTGATTCGATCTGGGGTATTGGTGGTTCTTTCCCCTTGTGGAAAAGTTTTTTTTGGCTAAGTTATTTTCTTAATCAGATACAGACATCTCATCTTTAATTCTTTTTTATATCTTTTATTGTTTTAAATATGATTTTAATTTAAATTTGTAATTTTCATTTATCTGTTTTTAAATCCCTTTTTTAAATTTTTCTTTTCTTTATCCCTTATCTTGTTTTATTCCCTTTTACCTTTTTTATTTATTTTCCCCTTTTCCCCCAACTTTTATACCCTTTTTTCCAAATTTCAAAAATGGTAGGATTTTTTCCTTTTTCTTTTTTAAACCCCAATTTTCTTTTTTTGTATCTAAATCTTGGGTCTTTTCCCCTTTTTGTATTTTCTTTTTATCCCTTATTGCAAAAATAAAGGGAAGGTTAAAACCCCAAAAAAGGCCCCGTTAACTGAAAAGGTTTCTTTGGAGGGCCCTTTTTTTTTTTATTCTGCTTGACAAACCCTTTCCCTCCCTTTTAAATTTTAGAGGGTAAATTTTTGAAACCCTGAACCTTTATCCTTTTTTCGGGTTATGGGGCTTTTAAACTTTTTCCCAGGGACTTATTTTAAATTTTTTATTTGAAACCCAAAAAAATTGGGTTTTTTCCCAAAATTGGATTTTTTAAATTTACTTACCCTTTGACTTTTGCCAAAAAATCTTGTTTTTTTACTTTACTTATTTTTGTATCATTACTTTTATTTTGTATCTTTACTTTCCCCTTATCTTGAAATTTTTATTTTTAAATCTTGTATCCTTACTTTACTTACCCTGATTTGGGGCCCAACAAAATCTTGTATCTTTACTTTCCCTTTTTCTTGTATCTTTATTTTTAAAATTTTGTACCCTTTACTTTTTTTTATCTGGTATCTTTATTTTTTAAGCTTGTATTTTTTATTTTAAATTATCTTGACTTCACGCCTTTAAACCTTGTATCTTTATTTGTATCTTGAAATCTTTATTTTAATTTTTGCATTAGAAAGATGGACGGGAATAGGGTTTGGCCTAAATGATCCCACCTCAAATCACCACCACCCTTTTTTTCCACCCTTTTATCCTTAGCTGTATTTTCCTACATAAAACCCCTGCCTCTTGTAGTTTCCCTTTTTTTCCTCCTTATTTTCTTATTTTCCCTCTTTCATCCCCCTCCCCACTCTTCCCTTTTAAACCCCCACAAACCTAGTCCCCCGGTGGTTAGGAGGGGAGCCGGCCGTCAAGAAGTTTTTCCCCCGAGACCGCCAAAATTCCCCGGCTTTATTTTGGGAAGGCCTAAATTTCAGGGAGATTACTTCGGGGCCTCCTTCCCCCCCTTCCTTTTACTTACCCCAAAGGGAAATTTATCTGTTTTTTTTTACCCAATTATATCTGGAAATGCGTAGTTTTAAAAAAGGGAAAATGGGGAGAAAGGGTTCCCCAAATAGGATGGTAAAAACGATTAGAAAAACCAGTCGGGGGGTATTTGTGGGGAGTCAATGGGAAAGCTTTAAATGGAGGAGGGAAACAGTTTTTGGGATGGGAGGAAAGGGGATGTAGGTAGTGCTACGTAACGGGAATTTCCCATTGTAGGTCTCCCAGCCTCTTGTAGCTTCCTTATGTTCTTAGTTCTTAATATGTTGTGTAAATTGATCAGTCTTAACTCTATCCAGCCCTTTAAACTTCAAATTATATTTTTTCTCTGTCTTATTTTCCCCTAGGTCATTTTTATCTGTTATATTATAGTTGTAAAATTTATTAGTCAGTTTATTTTTTATGAGTTTTTTTTCTCTTTTTTTTTCTTATCATATTTATCAGAATTTATCAAAAGTACTCTATCGGGCCCTTTTTAAATTTCCCCCAATTGTACTTTTTTTCCCCTGCCCTTAACTTTTAGTAGGGTCACTTAGGGCGATTCGTTTTCACATTAGGTGAAGGAAGTATTTTGAGGGTCTTATCCTAAGCATTTTTTTGCCGCTGAATCCAAAAAATCGTAGTTGGTCACTCGTAGCGGTAAGTTTTCGGCAATTTGAAAATTTTGGGCAATTTGGCAATAAAATTGGCAATTCCCAAATTGCAAAATGAGAACTAGACGTCGTAGAGACCTCTTTTTGGACTCAAATTGAAGCTTTTAAAGAGTGCAA
Organism: Chionoecetes opilio; assembly: GCA_016584305.1. Classification (NCBI taxonomy): domain Eukaryota; kingdom Metazoa; phylum Arthropoda; class Malacostraca; order Decapoda; family Majidae; genus Chionoecetes; species Chionoecetes opilio. Next base: position 14,967 of record JACEEZ010012992.1, on the reverse strand, counting down.
AAAATGTATTTTACTCCGTGGTTTGTATCTGTTCGATTACTGAACTATAAGGGGAAATTAGAGATAAGTGGAAAAAAATGGAAAAAAATATAAAAGGAAAAATTTTTGGGCCCTTAATTTCACATCAAGTCATGAAATGTTCTGGCTGTATCTGTTCTCATAAAGGCACTACCGTCTGATTAATAGAAAATGGAAAATTTTTCTCTGACTGTCCCCTCATGGTCGTATTTTATGACATAGGGTAATGAAATTTCGCGAACTCTGCGACAAACTTTTGGGCAATAAAGGGCCAAATCATTCGGAAGTTCTGCTACGGCATAAAAGCACCACAAGGCAGCCCAGCGGTCACGAAGAAGCCCACACGAGATGACCAAAGAGGTTGCTGGTCTTCTTCGCCAGCATAACCCCCACTCGCGAGAAAGCCCAATCACCACCGTCCTTTCCCGCAAGGTTGTTCCAGATAAGATGGTGGACGCACTGACAAGAACGGGGAGACGGGCAAGGAAGCTCTCTGAAGTACGAAGAGGGAAGGATCAGGACTGCGCAGCAAAGTCCATGGAGGTCCTGCATCGTCAGCCTACCAATACATTCAAAACGCTGGCAAGAAAGCCAAATTTTCAATCGGAGGGAAGCAGGGATTGTCACGGGATCCTCAGACTTCACTCGGCGCCTGCTGCTCGCCCTCCAACTGGGACAGCAGTCTGGACCTTCGCACCATCATCTCCAACTTATGAGCTCTCCCTGTTCCCTCTTGCCCTTTTTGACGACCAAGGCCACCCGGGTCACGACAAAAAGTGCCCTTCTCGGGGTTTCTGGAGAAAGATGAACGCGGCGGTCTCCACGGCCTCGCAAACCCCTTCATCCTCTCGCGTGCTGGTCCTCGACGGGATGGCTATCCTTCAGCAGCCCCCCGTTTCCGGCTAGCAAACTTTAAGGACCTGGTTGGATCCCTCCTGCAGAGAGTTGCCCAACTGGGTGTTGGCTAGGGGGAGTTGCACCTTGTCTTTGACAGTACGACATCGGCGCGTCCCTCAAAGACAAGACGAGGGAACAGCGAGCCCGAGGTGGAGGATACGATATCGACATCCAAGCAGCGACGAGGATCAAAGCTGGGAATGACCATGGCTAACATCTTGTCCACCAAAAGCAGCAAGACTGCTATGACCTCTCTCATTGCCTCCCAAATCCAGCACCATTCATGGGGATTACGCGTCGTCTGCGCGTGGCGCGACAAAGCCGTGGCAACTTCTGGACCGGACGGAGCCAAGTTCGTTTCAGAACAAGAGGAAGCGGACACTAAGATGATATATCATCTCTCCATGCTCGACAAAGATGTGGAGGCAACCGTAGTTTCCCCGGGACACTGACGTCCTCGTCCTCCTCCTCCGACACTTCCCCAAGATACCTCCCAACACGTGCCTCCAGCTTGGCAAGAACGACTTTCAACGTTCAGCCATCCACCGATGAACGGGCTCTAAACGGATGTGATCACGCCTTCCATGCTCTGACTGGTTGCGACACCACTTGCGCCCTTTCAGGAAAGGCAAGTTGCAAGCTTGGCCTGGTGTTCCAGGCGGCCGACCAGGGAACCCTCGCCCCTTTGGGTACACTCGAAGCCTGGTCCGCTGACGCAAGAGAGCCTGGACGTGCTGTGCGATTCGTGAGCAGAATTTACGGATATACCTGCTCTCTGCCGCAGGCCCAGGTGGACGGCACTTCAGAAGAAGAAGGTTGGAGCAGCATGGCCCCTCCCACATTCAACGCCACCACCCAGCACATTATGCGAGGGCCCCGCTACAGGCCGTCGTCTGGGAGGGGGCTTTTGAAGAAGGAGTTGGTGACCCTCGACCCGACCAAGTAGGCTACGACCAAACCTGGGCCTATCCCCTTCCACCCTGCCTCCCGCCCCGCAAAGTATCATGGATGGGATGCAGTGAGATGCAAGACGAACTGCTCGACCAATCGCTGCCGGTTTAACGCCTGCAGACTCCTTGTTCGGAGCTTTGCGATTGCTCCCCCGAAGATGTGCATCAACGGGCGAGGGGAAAATGGGCATGAGGACGTCGATGGCGTAGATGACTAGATATTCGATTTTTTTCAACTTGTGAACGTCGCATCGCAAGTAGGGATTTTTTTTTTGTTCTAATTGTTATTTCCAAAAATACCGGAGGAGATCGGTTTTTGTTGTTTGAAATTTTGCGTTCTGGATTAATACTCGGGTCACTTCGGGCGGAAAAAAGGCTTTCGCTTCACCTTAGGTGAAGGAAGTATTTGAGGGTCTTATCCTAAGCATTTTTCAGTTGAAATACCCTGTTCTACGCAATTTAAATTTTACCCCCCCTTGCACAAATTCGTTAATTAAATGTGTCCTAAGGAACAATTGTTTGTTATTTTACTTTTTTTACTAATTAAAAATTTAGTTTTTAATTATTAAGAACTCAGGCTTTAAGGCCAAATTATTCCTTTTATATTTTTCCCAATTTTTTTCCACTTATCTCTAATTTCCATTATAGATCAGTAATCCGAACAGATACAACCACGGAGTTTCTCAAAAAACATTTTATGCACTCTTAATAAGCTTCAATTTGAGTCCAAAACGAGGTCTCTACGACGTCTGGTTCTCATTCTGCAATTTGTAATGCCAATTTTATTGCCAAAATTTCCAAATTGCAAATTGCGCGAAAACTTACCGCTAACGAGTGACCCAACTACGATTTTCGGATTCAGCGGCACAAAATGCTTAGGATAAGACCCTCAAAATACTTCCTAAACCCAAGGTTTAAGCGAAAGCTTTTTTCCGCCCTAAGTGACCTGACTATTTTCCAAGGTCATTATCTGTAGTTTATCAATAGAGGGCGTAGAATTATCAATCGTTAAATTTATCAGAAATGTTAAACTTACCACCTGTACTTTTTTTTTCCGCTCCCCCAGACATCATAAACCAGAAACCATACTTTTTTTTCCGTCAACTATATTAAGCCTTCTAAACTTTCCAACCGTACTTTTTTTCCGCTCCCCCAGACATCTGCCCGAGGTTCCTGACGCCCGAGCCAAGCTGATCGAGCCCTGCACGCTCGAGGCAAGATCACCCCGCCACGCTCAAGACCTACACAGAGGCGTGTGAGAAGGGAAGCGTCAGACCTCCCCCAGGGTGAGAACACACACACACACACACACCACAGATACCCCACACACACAGATACACACCCAAAGTTGTTACATAGCTCTTTATTCACACCCAAAGCTGTTTAAAAAGCTCTTATTCACCCCAAAGTTGTTAAAAACCACTCAATGAGCTACACTTTTAACCCGATATAACAGACTAAGGGGATTTGAAGTGTCCGTGGCTTGGTATTCGTGGGCGGAGTCATTTTTTTCATACTTAACACTGTTTATTTCATATAGAGACAATAAGAATATGAAATATGATTATGAATAAGCATTTCTAGAGTCCGTTAAATCCAAAATTTGTTAAATCGAGGGTCGAGTTGTACCAATGGGAAATCCGTGGAGTGTATTATATTTTGTAGCTTCCTTATTTTCCTCTGTAACTGCCTTATGTTCTAGTTCTATATTTTATGTTCCTTATCGGTGCATTCGTATATTTCCCTTTTTCAGGTGCTTCAGTCGTTTCACCCTTGGCCCGGGGCAAGACTTCAGGATCTAAAACGAGGCGCTTCAGGACAACACAACAAAACTCTCCCCAAGGCAAAGGTGCGGAAATCTTGATCTTTACTTTACTTTATGTCTATATGTACTGCCTGAACTTTACTTTTAATCTTGTATCCTAAGGTGTGTACGCAGGGAATTTNTTTTTTCCGCTCCCCCAGACATCGCCCGAGGTTCCTGACGGCCATGCCAAGCTGATCGAGCCTGCACGTCGAGGCAAGATCACCGCCGCCACGCTCAAGACCTACACAGAGGCGTGTGAGAAGGAAGCGTCAGACCTCCTCCAGGGTGAGAACACACACACACACACACACACACAGATACACACACACAGATACACACCCAAAGTTGTTACATAGCTCTTTATTCACACCCAAAGCTGTTAAATAGCTCTTTATTCACACCCAAAGTTGTTAAAAACCACTCAATGAGCTACACTTGACCCTCGATATAACAGGACTAATGGGGATTGAAGTGTCCGTGGCTTGTATTCGTGGGCGAAGTCATTTTTTTCATACTTAACACTGTTTATTACATATAGAGACAATAAGAATATGAAATATGATTATGAATAAGCATTTCTAGAGTCCGTTAAATCCAAAATTTGTTAAATCGAGGGTCGAGTGTACCATGGAAATCCGTGGAGTGTATTATATTTTGTAGCTTCCTTATTTTCTTGTAACTGCCTTATGTTCTTATGTTCTTGATATTTTATGTTCCTTATTCAGGTGCATTCGTATATTCCTTATTCAGGTGCTTCAGTCGTACACCCATTTGGCCCGGGCAAGACTTCAGGATCTAAACGAGGCGCTTCAGGACAACACACACAAACTCTCCCCCAAGGCAAAGGTGCAGAAATCTTGTATCTTTACTTTACTTTATGTCTATATGTACTGCCTGAATCTTTACTTTTAATCTTGTATCCTAAGGTCGTGTCACGCAGGGATATTTTCCGGCATCTTTTGGTATTTTGCTGCCATTTGATGCCCGTAGTGGTGGCAAAAAATGCACGTTTCGTCACACGGCGTTTCGGCTACGAGTATCTTCTACTGGCATCTTCCGGCACCCACGACCAAAACAACCACTATAGCAGCCAGACGGTCTTCTTGCAGGATCCATAGTGGTTGTTTTGGTTGTGGGTCCCGGAAGATGCCAGTAGAAGATGCTCGTAGCTGAAACGCCTTGTGCCAACATGCGCATTTTATGCCTTGTATATTTTTAATCTTGTATCTTTAATTTACTTATCTTGACTCTATGCCACTAAATCTTGTATCTTTACTTTACTTATCTTGTATCATTACTTTTAATCTTGTATCTTTACTTTTTCTCTTGTTTTATTTTACTTTTTGTCTTACTTTAAACTTTACTTTTTTCCTCTTTTCAAAACTTGTATCTGTTCTTTACTTTTTTTTTTACTTTTAATTTTTGTATCTTTTCTTCTTTTCTTTTAAACTTTCTTTCTTGTATCTTTATTATTTTACTTTTCCCCATACCTTTTTTACTTTATCTTGTTCTTTTATCTTTTTTATTAAAATGACAAAAGCCCGGGGGGTCAAACTTCACCTCAACCTTCCCATTTTTCCCAAAACCTACCTCTCTTACTTCATCCCCTTTTTTTTTCTCACCCTCCCATTTCCTCCCCCTCCCCTTCCTTTTTTTAATTCGGCCACTCCACCCCTCCGAAAAACCCCCTTCGGTTATTTGGGGCAGGGGCGGGCCTTCCTTTCACCCAAAATCTTTTTTTTTTCAATATTTGGAATTAAAATTTAAATGGGGCCCCCGCCAAATGGTAAATTAAAATTGGTGCTTTTGGTTGTGATAATGGGATTAATGGAGGGGAGAAGAAGGAAAGGGGGTAGGTTAAAAGGGACTGTTAATTCCCAGGCCCTTTTCTGATGTTTTTTATTAGTTGGTAAAGGGAACTTTTATCCAGTTTTAAATTTTTATTTTGTTTTAAAAATTTTTAATCAGTTTTTAATTTGTTTACATTTTATTTTTTTTTTTTTTTTTTTTCCTTTTTTTTTTTTTTTAAATTTTAACATTTCTAGCCTTTTAAATTTCAATTTATTTTTCCTCCTTTTTTGGTAATTTTGTTTATCAATAAACTAATTTAATTCTTTAAATTTTAATTTATTACCCTTTTTTTTTTTTTTCCCCCCCAAACCAAAAACCCCTTTTTTTTCCTACTTTAAAAAAACTTTTAACCTTCCAACGTACTTTTTTTTCCCCCCCAAACCCCATTCTACCCCGGCAATATCCAATAGACATTTCGCACGCCAAAGGTTTTCGACCGAAAAGTTGAACCCCCCCGGTAAAACCACACCCACGTAACCCCAACCCAAAAAAAACCAATTTTAACTTTTTACCAAAAAATATCTTTTCCCCCAAATTTTAAAACTTAGTTCACCCCCATTATAAAATATAAACCCCCTTGTATTTTGTTTCCAAATTTTTTAATCTTAATTTTAATCCCCCTTTTTTAAACATAAATATATTTTGAAAGAATTTCGATCGTTAATCCAAAATGTAAATCGAGGTCGTTCCAGGAAATCCGAAAAATTTTAAATTCCTTATTCCCCCCTTTTAGCTTGTTTAATTTTGTTCCTATTCAGGGGGAAATCCCTTTTCGTCTTCCGTAAACCCATTTCCCCAAGATAGATCTAAAAAAGGCTTACAACACAAAATTCCCCCAAAGGGAAAGGTAAATTTGTATCTTTCTTTTTTTTCTCCTTTTCTTTTTTTTTTTTAATTTTTATTTTATTTCACTGATTGTTCCCTTTTTTGTTATACTTCGGCCCACCCGGGAACTGGTTTTAAATAAACCCCAAACCCAATCCCCCCCTCTCTCATCCATTTGTTTCTTCTGGGTTCAAACTGCCCGGATATTAGCCCTTTTTCCTGCAATTCTTTTGCCGAATACTTTTCCTTTTGTTCATACGGGGAAAACCCACCAAAAATTCCCAAATTTTCCCTTTAGACATTTTTTTTGTTCGTCCCAAACCGTAATGCTATTGTACTTTCCAAATTTTTAGCTTTTATTTATTCTTTAATTCTTGGGATTTATTATGACTTTTTTTTTATCTTTCGCTTTAAAATTGGGTTTTCTTTTAGGTTTAAAAGTTTTAAAATCCCACTACAAAACTTAGCCAAAGCTTATCCTTATTCTTGTTTTATTTTCTTATATTCTCTTAACTTTTTGTCTTTTATTTCCAATTTTTTTCCTTCCCTTTTTTCTGGCCCTTTTTTTTTCTGTTTGTTAGGGAGTAAATACATTTTTTCCCCTTCTCAATTTCATCAACACTTCTCCCCCACCTTCCCAAGTACTTCCCTGCCTTTCTTTCCATATTTTTGTTTTATTTTGGGGAATGCTTAAAAAAATTTAAAAATTTTAAATGGTCCCCCTTTAAAAAGAAAATTTTTATTTTTTTGAATTAATATGCTTTATTCCCCACTTTTCTAAAAAATCCTGTTGTTCTCAAATTCGGCCTTTACAGGGGAAAAATTTTCCATTGACTTAACAAAGCCTTTATTTAAAAATTTTGTTTTGCCTTTAAGGGACTTTATTTATTAATTTAATTGTTTATACTTTTTTTCACCACTTTTACTTTTTTTTTTATTTCTTTATTAACTAACTTTTTAAACACCCATTTATTTCCCCCTTTTTTCCGGGATTTCTTTATTTACCTTTTTACATTGTTAAATTAAAATTAATTACTTTTTTTTCCTTTTTTTTTTTCCAATCCCTTACTGGACCTTTTCTCAATTTTTATTCCCTTTTTCCCGTCCTTTTTTTCAGATTTAAAGGCTTATTGGCCTTAAAATTTTAAGCCCCCGGCCCTTTTCCCCGCCCCCCAACTAAAGCTTTTAAAACCCAACTCCAACAAAAAAACCACTTTTTTCCAAAATTTAACCATTTTACCCGTAATTCCTGTTTCCCAACAATACCCCCTTATGGTAAGAGCCGGAAAGTAGTGCAAAAGAATTTCCCCGGGTTTCCCCTCAATCTCTTATTTCCAATTTAAACTTATAAACCAAACGAAACCTTAATTCAATAATTTTTTTCCGATCCGTTAATTTTATTTAAAATTTTAAAGGGGTTTTATTTGGTTTTTTTTTTTTAATTTCTTTTTTTACTTTAATATTTTTATTTATATTTTTATTTTCTTTATCATTTCCCTTTTACCTTTCCTTTTTTAAATTTTTGGTACTTTTCCCCAAAAAGTATTTTTATCTTTTATATTTTTTTTTTATTAGCTTGTATCTTTTTTTTTCTCCCCCTTCAAGCCAGAATCTTTTTTTTTCCCTTATTACATTAAAAATTCCCCCGTTGGGGTTTCCTTCCCTTTTTCATTCCACCAAAACCTTTTCCCATAACGCCGACGTACTTCCGGCCTTTTTTTTATTTGACCGATGTTGCAAAGCCGTAAAACGTCCCAAGGGTAGCCAAACCCCAAAATTTTCCCGACCCAAACACAAAAATTTCGCAATTTTTTAATACTGGGTTTTTTCTTCGGTCTAAAACTTTTATCAAAATTTGAAATGGATAAAATTTTGTATCAAACTTTGTATTATTTAATCATTCCTTTTTTGTTTCCTTTTAAAATTTTTTTTATATTTTCTGTTCTTCTTTTTAAGGTTTATTTTATCATTTTTTAAAACACTTTAATTCTTTACTTTATTGTTATTTTATTTTGTTCAAGAATAAACTATTTTAATTTTTTTTCCCTTTCCCTTTTAACCCTTTTTTCCTCCCCTAATTTTTTTTTTTTTTGATTTTATATTTATTTTTTTCCCATTTACCTACTTAATTTTAAACTGGCCCTTCGTAACCCCAACCCTCCTCTTATTTAGGCCCTATTTGTTTTTTCATTAAATTCCCCCCTATTTCAACAATTACTTTTTACATTTTTTAATTGGTTCGGGACAAACTTCGAAATTTGCTAATTGAAGGCCCCCCCAGGGAAAGTACTTTTTGCTTTTCCCCAGTTCTTTACGGATAAGGCCCAAGCGTAAAAAAAACACCAGGAGGGTTTAAAACCCGGGGTTTTTTTAAAACCCAAAAATTTGGGATCTCGGTTAAATACCGGGCCCCAAACTTTAAAATTTTTTTTAATTTCTTAAGTTTACTGTTATTTCCACAAAATTTTTATCTTTTTTTAATTTTTTTTATATTTTTTTTCCCTTTTTTCTTATTTTAACAATATTTTTCTTATTTTTCTTTTTTTTTGGGTTAATTTTTAAATTAAAATTTATTTTTTTAATTAATTTAATTTTTAATTTTTTTTAACATTTTAATTTTTTCCATCAATTTCTTCCCGTATTTACCCCTACTTTTTTATTATATTTGTTCTATCTTCCCTTTTTCTTGTTTAAATTTCAGAATTTATGGCCCGATTCCCTTTTTCCCCAGCCTTACCACAACCATCCCGCACCCCATAACCTTCACGGGCTCCAAAAATCCCCCCCATAATTTCAGTCCACCCCCACAGGCCCACCAAACACCCCCAAAATTTTTAAATCTTTTAAGGGGCAACCCGGGAACCCCTTTAACCCCATACCCGGGGAACTCATCGTATACCTTTACAACCTTTAAATTTGGGGACCAATAATAAAAAAAAAATTTAAAAAAATTATTAACTGGTTGTTTGATTTTAAAAGACAGGTATGTTAACCCAAGTTGATTTTAATTTACAAATTTTTTATCTTGATCTTCCCTAAGTTTAACTTTATTTTATTGCCCACTTTTAATTTTTTTAATTCTTTTGTTTGTAACCCTTCTTTAACCCCTTTTAAAAAAACATTTATGATTAAATTTTTTTAATTTTCTTTTTATTATTTTAATTTTGGGTTTTATCCTACTAAATCTTCCCTATTTTTCCCTTTTTTTTTTACGTTTCCTTAATTAAAATTTAATTTTTGCCCTTAAACATTTTCTTTACTTTCCAATGACCCCAAAATTTTAATTACCCCCCCGTTTTTAACCCTCCTTTGGCTTAAATCAAAAATTCCTAAATTTTTCCTGCCAAATTTTTTAAATTTGACCCCTTTTTCCGGTTTTTCCGCATCTTTTATTTCGGATTTCAGCCCAAATTTGAGCACTTCGTCCCACTTTTCCCGGGACTTTTGCAATTCGACAAAAACATAACCCAGGGTTCCAAACATTAAATTTTGTTTTAAAAGTACCCCAAATTTCTTTAAATTTTTCCTGTTTTTACTTTATTTAATTCTTAAAAACACTTATTTTTTCCCTTTACCTTTTATTTTTTTTTGGAATGGGCTTTATTCTCCAATTTCTTCACCCTTTTTTTTATTGAATCCCCAATTTTTTTTTTATTTTTTATTTTTTTATTTAACTTATTTTTATTTTTTTCTTTTTATGATCTTTTTGGATTTACTTCCCCCCTTTTTTCCCCAATTTTTCTTTAAGTTATTTCTATATTAAGGGAACTATATTTTTCACAACCTTTTTTCCCCCATTTTCGAAACTAACAAACGAACCTTAACTTTTTCCAACTTAATTAAGCCAATTCCTTCACTTTTTTAAGTTTGGGTGGTTAACCTAGCCTTTGAAGAATGCCCTTATGGGGTTTTGGACCCCTTTTTGGCCCTTCGGGTTTTCATCTGTTGTACAAAATCGACAACTTAAACAGACTTTCCCAAATTAACTTTTTTTCCCCAAGGCTTTATGTTTTTATGTTTTTTGGTGTTAAAAATTTTAAAGTTTTCCTTTTTACCTTCGCATTTTAAGTGTCTTTCTTTTTTTTTTTTTTTCTTATTTTCCTTTTTAAATTTTATTTAATAAATTAATTGATTATACTTTTAATCTTTAATTTTAATTATTTAATTTTTTTTATTTTTTTTATTATTTTTCTTTTTTTCCTAATTTTTTTTATTCTATTTATCTAATTTTTTTTCCTACTTCCTTTTAATTCCCCTTCTTTTTCGCCCATTCCCTCGATTTCAAAAAGGGCCCTTTAAAATTTTAAATTTCCAACTTAAATGTTTACCCCCCAGACCCAACCCAAATTTTTACCAAGGGTTTCCCTTTTTTCCCATCTTTTATTTTCCTCATTTTTGCCCTTGTACCCCCAAAATTTGTTTAACCCCCAGATACCCGCCCTTTGCCCCACGGCCAAAACCCTACCCCATAAAAGGTACGGGGAAAAAAACCCCCGATCTATAAGCAAGCTTAAATCCCCAAATTTTTAAAACCTTTAAATAAATTTTACTATTTCCTTTTTTTTACCCTTTTTTTTTATTCTGTTTATTCATTTTTTTTCTTATTAAATGATTGTAAAGGAAAGAATAGGATGATAAGGTAATTAAACAATTTTTCCCCTTGGAAAGCAAACCCTTTTATTTTATGGTTTTTATTCTTATTTTTGCCTTCGGTTACGTATTTCCCATTGTTTTTTTGGTTTCCGTTCAAATTTGGAGGGTTCAAAACGGCCTTTTAGGACCAACCAACTTCCCCCCTCCTTCCTTTTCCCAGGTTTTTTTGCTATATTATTTTTTTTAAAGTTTTAAGATTTTTTCTGTATTTTTAAATTTCAGCTTTTTGGGAAACCTTTTAGCTTAATTTCTTTAGCTTTTATTTTTTCCCTTTAAAACCGACAGTTTCTCAAATTCTTTTTTTTTTCCCCTTTTCTTTAATCCGTTCACCCGACTATTAACCTTATTCCCTTTTTCTTTTTATCTTTCTAATTTTTCTTATCTTGCCACAATTTTTTCTTTTTTTTATTTTATATTTTTTCTCCTTTTTTTAAATTTTTTCCTTTTCACTAATTGTTTACCAACTTGTACTTTTTCTGCTTATAAGGGGGAGGATTCCCAAGGTAGGAAACCTCAAACATCCCAACCTTTTCCCCACCTACCCCTTTTTGCTCTTATTTCCACTAAATCCTTTTTTTACCCCAATTTTTAATTCAAAACAACCTTCCCCTTTACGGTCCCAGGAAAAGGGGCCCGGGCCCGAATTGCCCGGGCCCACCCCAAAAACCGGGTTTTAGGCTCATTTAAAGAACTAACTTCCCGGGCATACACAAATTAATCAAAAGAAACAAAAAATTTAAAATTAGAAAATCAAGTTATGTATTATGTTTTAAAATGGGGCCCTTTGGGGGAAATGGATTGTAATGTCTAATTTGTGGTACAAGGCCCAAATTTTGGTCAACTGTTTTGTTAGACTTAAATATTAACTTAAACCCCAATCTTTTTAAACTTTTTTTTATTTTTCTTGTCTTTATGTTTTATTTTTTTTGATTTTATTTTTTAAATTTTGTTTTTTTTTTTTTTTTTCTTTTTTTATTATTTGATTCTCCAGTTTCAACAACCCGTTTTTCCCTGCCTTTTTTCCAGTATTTCCCCGGTTTTTGGCCAAAAAAGAAATTTTCCCAAATTTACTTAACCCCTATTTTTTTTTGTCCGAAATAAAACTTTTTTTCGTTAAGATTTCCCTTCTTTAAATTTTGTTTTTTTCCCTTCCCCATTTCCTTTGCCCCGGCCAAATGATTGGCCCTCACCCGCACCCCCACCCAAATAGGGGGCTAAACCCCCCCTTTTTTGGGGGCCCAAACCCAACCAAAACACAAACCCTTTTTAACTCTTTTTTACCCACTTTTAATTATCTTTTTTAAAATCTTATTTGCCACTCAAATTATTACTTTTAATTTATTTTTTTTTTTTTCTTTATTTTTCATTTATTTTTCTTATTTTCCCTTTATTTTCAATAATTTTCCAAAAAACTTGTTTTCTTTATCCAATTTTAAAATTAGTTTCGTAATAAATAGGTTTTTATTCGCTTCCCCGTAACTTTTTATTATTTGATATTTTAAATAAACAGGAAATTTTTCCTTATTAAACTTGTTCCTATTTACCTTGATTTTACGTTTTACAACAAAAAATTCCGGGTTTATATTTTGTTTTCCCCCTTTCCTTGTCTTATTCTGGTTTTTTTTAATTTCTTCGTAATTTCAAGGAAACCCCTTTTTTCTCCCCTTTTCCCCCTTTTAAAATTCAAAAACCCCTTGCCGTTTTCATCTTGGAAAACCCCCACTATATCGAAAGATTTTCCCTTTGTTTGGTGTGGGCCGTCAAGAGGTTTGGTACGCCTTTGTAAGGGGGCCATGAAAGTTGGGTTTTCCCTTTAAAAATACTTCTTGTTTCCATTTTAAAATTACGTCCATGTTTTCAATTTCAATGTTTTGATTTATTTTCCCCCAAACGTGTTAAATTTTTTGTACTCTTTCATTAGTCGGGATTTTTAATTGTTTTTTATTTTTCAAATTTCCATTTTCTTTTAATTTTTTCCCCTTTTTTTTTCTTATTTTCTTATTTATTTTCTATTACTTTCAATTTCCAAACCACTCCTTGACTTTTTCCCTTTGGTTTTCGTATTTATCTTAAAATTTGGGTTTTGGTAAATTTTATCCCACCTTTTTTTTTTAAAATCACACACCTTTTTCCCCCCTACCATCCTTTTCATTTTAAAACCCTTAAAAATCCTCCCAATCCCCCACCCTGCCCCCCTTTTCTTTTTTCCCTTTTTTATTTCCCCCTCCCGATTTTTTTTCCTTTATTTTTTTTTTCCTTCACCTCTGCCACATCTTCCTTTCCCCACAAACCATTTTCCACAGTGGTTGAGGGGTGGAGGGGCCGTCAAGCAGTTTCCAGACGCCAAAATTTCCCGGCTTTTTTTTGGAGGCCTCAAATTCAGGGAGATTACTTCAGGGCCCCCTTTTCCCCCCTCCCTTTACAACCCCCCAAGGTAATTTATCTGTTGTTTATCAAAAACGGGAAAAAAGCGTAGTTTTAAAAAAGGAAAATAGGGAAAAAAATGGTTCCAAATAGGGTGTAAAGTTTAGAATGGACTCAGTGTGGGGTAGTTTGGGGAGTAAAAGGGATTTAAATGGAGGAGGACATGATGGAGGGGGATGAAAGGGGATGTGGGTAGGTACTAACGGAACTCCCCATGTGTAGGTCTCCACCCTTTTAGTCCTTATTTTCTTTTTCAAAATTTTGTGTAAATTGTCAGTCTTTAACTCTACCCACCCCTTTAAACTTTAAAAATTATATTTTTCTCTGTCTTTTTTTCCCCGGGTCTTTTTATCTTTATATTATAGTTGTAAAATTTTTTATCAGTTTTTTTTTTATAGTTTTTTTTCCCCTTTTTTTTTATCATTTTTTATCAAAATTTATAGATTATAGGCCTTTTAAAATTCCCAAGGGTATTTTTTTCCTCCCTTACTTTTCCAAGGTCTTTTATCTGTATTTATCAATAGAGGGCGAAAAATTTATAAATCGTAAATTATCAAAATTTTAAACTTCCCACCTTACTTTTTTTTCCGCCCCCCCAGAATATAAACCAGAAACCATACTTTTTTTCCGTAAAACTATATTTAACCTTCTAAACTTTCCAACCACTTTTTTTTCCCTCCCCAACATTGCCCCAGGTTTTTGACGCCCGAGCCAAACGATCGAGCCCTGCCGCCGAGGCAAGATCACCGCCGCCACGCTCAAGATAACAGAGGCTTTGAGAAGGAAGCGTCAGGGCCTCCCCCAGGGTGAGAAACAACCCCAAACACAAAAACCCCACACACACAGATACACCCCCACACAGATACACACCCCAAAATTGTTTTAGCTCTTTTTTCACACCCAAAATGTTTTAAAAGCTCTTTTTCACACCCAAAGTTTTAAAAAACACCAATGACTACACTTGACCCTCGTATAAAGATAATGGGGTTTGAAGTGTCCGTGGGGGGTATTGTGGGGGGGAAGTATTTTTTCATACAACACGGTTTTTTAATATAGAGACAATAAGAAAGAAAATGATAGAATAAGCATTTCGAGTCCTTAATCCAAAAATTTTTTTAAAACGAGGGTCGAGTGTACCCAAGGGAAAGGGGTGTTTATATTTTTTAGTTCCCTTTTTTCCTCTTTTACTGCCTTATGTTTTTAGTTCTTGATATTTTAGTCCTTTTTCGGTGCATTTGAATTTCCCTTTTTCAGGGGTCAGTGTACCCATTTTTGGGCCCCGGGGAAGATTAGGATCAAAAAGAGGCGCTTTAGGACAACCACACAAACCCCCCCCAAGCAAAGGTGAAAACTTGTATCTTTACTTACTTTTGTTTTATGTACGCCGAATTTTTCTTTTTAAACTTTTTCCCCAAGGCGTGTCACCAGGGATATTTTTGGCATCTTTTTGGTATTTTGCTGCCATTTTTGGGGGAAAAAATTTGGGGCCCCCGGTAAAAAAGTTTGGGGCCCCCAAAAACAACGGGTGCTAAAAACCGTTTT
>JACEEZ010012991.1:0-10508 GCA_016584305.1 Chionoecetes opilio | reverse complement strand
TTTTTTTTTTGGGGGTTTTTTTTTTTCTTCATCATCTTTTTTTCTTACCCTTTCTTCTCTTTTTTTCTTCCTGATTTCGTTTGTTTTGTTTTGTACCTGAAAAAAAATAAAAGGGGAAAAAATGTGGTGTTGTGTGTGTATGGGGGTTTGTGCGTTGATGCGTGTGCAGGTGGGGCGAAAAAGTAGAGAAAAAATTTTTGTTTTTATTGAAGGAAAATACAAGGCTTTTGATGTAGTTTCAAAAAAATACAGGGTCTTCTCCCTCCTCTCTCACGCTCTTTTTTTTTTTTTTTTTTATTTAAGCTGTAGTACATTTGGTGTTATTTAGCTAAAGCTCTAGGTTTTCACTAAGTTCCAACTCTAAATTAAAAAACATTTTATAATTAAAATAAATTGGCCTAAACCAGCTGTTCCCCCCCCATTTAAAAGGGGGGTACGGGCATGGTGGGGGAGGTCATTTGGGTGCAACTGGTTTCCACAGACGGCCTTTTACGGGTAAGAAGGAACGTGTGGTGCTCTGCCCGGGAGAAGGGCACGTCATTGCTTCTGTCTTTGTGGGGCGACACGGTGGATAGGGGGCGGCGGGGGCCGGGGGAGCTTGAGCTGCAGTGGGGCGTGTAAAATTTTAGTGCCTTGTGCATACACATAACCTCCACATCCCTGCGCTTCGGGAGGGGTTGGAAGAGTCAGGGCGTGATGGGGACGTTTTTTCGCTAACCAGTCGCGGGGCTCTTCTCTGGACGCGGTCTAGTGTGGCCAAAATGGGAGGGGGGCAGGAAGACCAGGGCAAAAGGGGGATATTCCTTAGGGGATGTACCTGAGCCTTGACCCAACCTAAACCCCTTGGGCATCTAAAGGTGGGGAGGCCGGACACAGCTAGTCCCGGGGCCCATTTTTTAGCTACTCTCCGGGCTGATTGGTGAAGGGGCGCCCCGTAAACTCCCCCCCAAGGAGAGAGGATCTCTGAAAGGGGGAGTGATCTGCCCTCAAGCCGTATGTCCGGTGCAGGCAGGGTTTTTTTAGTCTTGCCTGCGGGGGATAAGCAGAGCCTGGGTTTTGTCAGGGGCCAGGCTGACCTGCCATCGATACTTTAGGTGACGATGTTGCCCAAACCCCGGTTTTTGCGGGACACCGTGTCCTGCCCGTCCCGTCTGTTTTCATGGAAGGCAAGGGGTGCAGTCATCCGCAAGCCCCGGGCCTCAGGGAAGAGCTGAAAAAAACCTTGTCTCTTTACTCTTCTCTCTCTCTCTTCCTCTCTCTCGCTCTCTCTCGCCCCGCTCTCGCTCCGCTCTCGCTCTCGCTCTCCTCCGCTCTCCCTCTCCTCTCTCCCCCTTCCCTCTCCCTCTCCCCTTTTCTCCTCTTCTCTCTCTCTCTCTCTTCTTCTCTTCTTTTCCCCCCCTCTTCTCTTCTCTCTCTCTCTCTCTCTCTTTTCTCTTCTCTCTCTCTCTCAAACAAAAACCATACATACTTTATTTGCTTTTTCATGATTGAAGAAATGGATGTCGGGAAAATATTTAAAATTTCCCAAACACACACCACCCCACCACGCAGAAAACCACACACACATACACCCAGACACCACACACGACACTCACACACATACACAGAGAGGGGGAGAGAGAGAGAGGGGGAGAGGGGAAAAAAGAAGAAGAGAGAAGAGAGAAAAGGGAAAGAGAAAGAGAGAGAGAAGAGAAGAGAGAGAGAGAGGGGGAAATCACCTGGGCCTGGCTTAAACATTAACTACAAAGTTTTTTCCCAATTTGGAGTTTTGCGAGTTTTCCCGGGCACCCGCGGGAGGAAAGGGAGCGAGAAAGGTTGCCACGGGACACCTTTTGAGTCTGGCACGGTGCGGGATAAAAGGGGACGACCCGCGGAATGCAAACGAGCGTCCTCATCACCACCACGCACTTGGGGGGAAAGATGATAAAAAGCCGCATTTGGGGACGTGTTTATAACTCTAGTGTTTTTTATTGCATCTTATTCTTTCGTCTTGTAGTACTTGTTTTGTCTTATAGTGTGTGTATTTTCCATGTAAATGAAGTCGTATTGTGGAGTGTTTATAATTGTATGTTATATATTGCTTTTTTCATTTACTTGTTTTATTTGTATTGTTATTATTTTTTTTCCAGATTTCTTGTTTTCCTTTTCCCCTTCAATATTTTTTCTCTGCCTTTTTCTTTTTTTCTATACTTTTTTAACTTTTATGTGTTAATTCCACTACTACTAAATAATACTAATATATGGGTACTACTCTAACTCCCACTACTACTACTACTACAATATTCTTTACTACATACTACTATACACTCTACGACTACACTACAAACATTTTATTATCTTTACTCCATCTCTTTTTCATAACGACATTTTTTTTTTGCTTTTTAATGTTTTATATACCAAAACAACAACACCCCACACACACACACCCACACACACACACAAAACCCAACACACACACACCCCAACAAACACCAACCACACAAACACCACACAACACATATAAAAAACTGAAAAAAACCTGTTTTTTCCCCCCTCTTCTTCTCCCCCCCCTCTCTCTCTCTCCCCCTTCTCTCTCTCTCTCTTTTTCCTTCTCCCCTCCTTCTCTCTTCTTCCCTTCCCTTCCTCTCTCCCCCTCCTCCCCTTCTCCTTCTCTCTCTCCCCTCTTTTTCTTCTCTCTCTCTCTCTCTCTTTTCTCTCTAGTTTTGTAGTAGTTTAAAAAACCGTCTAAAATTACAGAATATTTTATTTATTTTTGTTATGAAAATGATGTAAAAGGGGTTATTTTCGACCTTTTAATCCCTTTTATCGTTTTGTTATGTATTATTCCCTACAGTGTTAAATATTGATATTGCAGCATTGTTAATAATTTGCACACACCCCCATACATAAGCAGGAATTATTATCGTCTCGCTCCACCACCTTTTTAAGTTTTACTAAAATTTTGATATCTTAAATTTTTGAAAGATTACATCTTTAAATATGTTAAATTTTCCTAAACTGTGTTTGAAAAAGGATATATATTTAGGCCTATCGCTTGGCATTATTTTTTTTTAGTGTATTAGCATGTCAATAAAAAGAAAAAATGATTTACAAGGAAATTTTTGTCAAATGTTTGTTTTTCTCTTCATTTTTTTGTCTATTTATCTCTGGTGAAGGGCCCTTGAAATCGGCTTCGCTCACCACTTGCTCTCTCTACTATTGAAAAATTAGGCTATTTTTTTGAAATGTTAAAAATTTCCTTTTCCTGTATATTTACTTATGCAGAAATGTCTTTTTTAGTTATGTTAGATTGAATGTTTGCTCATAGTTTCCTGATTTTGTCATTTTTCTGTATGTAGCATCAAGAGAGAGAGAGAGAGCGAGAGCGAGAGCCAGAGCGAGAGCGACAGCGAGAGAGATTCACAGCGCTGCACAAACTGACATCAGAACAAGTAAAGAAAATTAAAACTTTCTTGGCCCTGAATAATATATGTAATAGAAACATTACTTTGTGCAAATTCATCTTCTTTTCGAGTGTGAATTGCAAAGCTAAACAGACGCGACTCACAACTACGTCTCTGCTTGACTCTTTGCACGTAATTCAACACAAAACACACACACACACACACACACACACATATAAACAACTCTCGCTCTCCTCCGCTCTCGCTCTCGGGTTCGCTCTCGCTCTCGCTCTCGCTCTCCCTCGCTCTCGCTCTCGCTCTCGCTCTCGCTCTCGCTCCTCCGCTTCGCTCTCCCTCTCCTCTCCTCTCCCTCCCCCTTCCCCCCCTCCCCCCTCTCCCCTCCCTCTCCCTCTCCCCCCCCTCCCCCTCCCCTCCCCCCCTCTCCCCTTCCCCTTTCCCCCTCCCTCTCCCCTTCCCCCTTCCCTCTCCCTCCCCCCCCTCCCCCCCCCCTCTGGCTCTGGGTCTGGCTTGGCCCTTCTCGCTCTCAGTTTGTGTGATTCTTTAAAAAAAACTCTACAATTAAGAAAATTTTTTTTTTTTTGATATTAAAATGATATGAAATGGTTATATTCAGACCTGTTTTTAAAACCCGTATCGTTTTGTTTTTATTATTCCTACGTGTTGATTTTAGATTGCAGCTTGTTAAAATTTGCAGACACGAGCCAACTAAACGCAGGTTAGTTATCGTCTCGCTTCACCAGCCGTTTTAGTTTACTACAAAATTTATATCATTTTTTTTGAAAGCATTTCATCATTAAATATGTTTAAATTTTCCCCAATGTGTCTTGAAACAGGTATAATTTTTATGCCTATCGTCTTTTGGGATTATTTTTTTAGTATATTAGCATGTCAATGAAAAGCAAAAAATGTATTTAACCTGAGGGAATTTTTGTCATTTTAAAGTTTGATTTTCTTTAATTTTTCTATTCTCATCTCTGGGGTGAAAAGGGGCCTTGAAAAGGGGGCTTCGCTCACCACTTTTCCCCTCCTATCTATTGTAAATTAGGCTATTTTGGAAATGTTAATCCATTGCCTGTATTTTCTTATGCAAAATTCTTCTTTCATTAGTTAATTGAAAGTTTGCTCATAGTTTTTCCCTTTTTGTATTTTTTTGTATGTACCATCAAGAGAGAGAAGAGAAAAGCGAGAAGGCGAGACGAGAGCGAGAGCCCGAGAGATTCACAGCGCGCACAAACTGACATAAAACAATAAGAAAATAAAACTTTTTTGGGGCCTGAAAAATTAAAGTAATGAAAAAAAAACTTTTGCAAAATTTATCTTCTTTTCGCATGTGAATGCAAAGCTAAACCAAAGCGACTCACAACTACGTCTCTCTTTACTCTTTGCACGTAATTCCCCACAAAACAAACACACACACACACACACACCACACACACACACCACCCAACACCACACCACACACCACAACCACAAAACACACCACACACAACACCACACACACCCCACACCCACACCACACACACCACACACACCACCCAACACAAAAACTAAAGAAAAACTGTTTTCTCTTTACTTCTCTCCTTCTCTCTCCTCCCCTCTCTCTTTCTCTCTCTCTCTCTCTCTTCTCTCTTTTTTTTTTCTCTCCTCTTCTCTCTCCTCTCCTTTCTCTCTTTTCTTTTTTTCTCTCTCTCTCTCTCCCCCTCTCTCTCTCTCTCTTTCTCCTCTTCCCCTTTTTCCTTCTCCTCTCTCTCTCTCTCTCTCTCTCTCCTCTCTCTCTCTCTCCTCTCTCTCCTCTCTCTCTCTCTCTCTCTCCCCCTCTCCCCTCTCTCTCTCTTCTCTTCTCTTCTCTCTCCTCTTTTTCTCTCTCTCTCTCTCCTCTTCTCTCTCTCTTCTCCTCTCTCTCTCTCTCTCTCTCTCTCTCCTAGTTATAGTGTGGGTATTTAAAAAAAACGTCTACAATTACAGTATTTTTTTATTTTTGCATATGTAAAGATAGTGAAATGGTTATATTTAGACCTGTTTTTTACCTGTATCGTTCTTGCTATGTATTTTTACAGGTTGAATATTGTAGTAGCAGCAGTTTAAAAATTTTCAGCACACGGCCTACATAAAGCAGGAATAGTTATCGTCCCTCCACCAACATTTTAAATTTTCTACACTATTGAATCATTAAAAATTTTTAAACATTACATCATTAAAAATTTTAATTTCCTCAACGTTCTTAAACAGGATAATTTTTTCAATCCCTACCCTTTGGCATTATTTTTTAGTGAATTTGTATGTCAAAGAAAAACAAAAATGTATTATACCTAAGGCTATTTGTGTTTTTTAATGTTTGATTTTCTCTTAATTTTATTGTTATTCTCATCCTTTGGGGTTAATGGGGCCCCTTTAAAAGTGGCTTCGCTCACCACAGTACCTCTATCTATTTTAAAATTATGGTATTTTAGTGAAATGTTAGATCCATTGCCTTATATTTACTTATGCAGAATGTCTTCTTTTCATTTGTTAGTTGAATGTTTGCTCATGTTTCCTGCTTTTGTTTTTTTGTATATACCAACAAGAGAAGAGAGAGAGAGGAAGATGGGGAAGAAAAGGAAGAGAAAGGAGAGAGAGAAGAAGAGAGAGAGGAGAGAGAGAGAGAGAGAGGAGAAGGAGAGAAGAGAGAGAGAAGAGAGAGAGAGAGAGAAGAGAAGAAGAGAGAGTAGAGAGAGAGAAGAGAGAGAGAAGAGAGATCACAGCGCTGCAAAATTTGACATCCAGAATAAGTAAAGAAAACCCAAAATGTCTTGGTCCTGAATAATATATGTAATAGAAACATACCTTTGTGCAAATCATCTTCTTTTCGCGTGTGAATTGCCAAAGCTAAACAGACCGCGACTGCAACTACGTCTCTGCTTGACTTTTTTGCACTTAATTCACCACAAAAAACACACACAAAAACCACACACACAACACACACACACACACACACCACACACCACACCCCACACACCACACACACACACACACATACACACACACACACACACAAAACACACACACACACGTACACAATTGAAAAAACACTTTTTGTCATCTCTCTCTCTCTCTCTCTCTCTCTCGTTCCCTCCTCACCTCTCTCTTCTCTCTTCTCCCCTCTCTCTCTCTCCCCTCTCTCCTCTCTCTTCTCTCTCTCTCTCTCTCTCTCTCTCTTTTCTCTCTCTCTCTCTCCTCTCTCTCTCTCTCTCTCTCTCTCTCTCTCTCTCTCACTCTCACTCTCTAGTTATAGTGTGATGTAGCTTTAAAGAAACGTCTACAATTACAGCATATCTACTTATTTTTGCATATGTAACATGATAGTGAAATGGTTATATTCAGACCTGTTTAATACCTGTATCGTTCATGCTATGTATTATTCCTACAGTGTTGAATATTGTAGTATTGCAGCATTGTTAATAATTTGCAGCACACGAGCCATACATAACGCAGGAATTAGTTATCGTCTCGCTCCACCAGCCAGTTTAAGTTTTACTACAATATTGATATCATTAAATATTTGAAAGCATTACATCATTAAATATTTTAATTTCCTCAACTGAATCTTGAAACAGGATATATATTTCATGCCTATCGTCTTGGCATTATTCTTTTAGTGATATTAGTATGTCAATGAAAAGCAAAAATGTATTATACCTAAGGCAATTTTTGTCATTAATGTTTGATTTTCTCTTCATTATTTTGTCTATTCTCATCTCTGGTGTGAATGGGTCCTTGAAATGCTGGCTTCGCTCACCACTTCCTCTCTCTATCTATTGTAAAATTATGGCTATGTTAGTGAAATGTTAGATCCATTGCCTGTATATTTACTTATGCAGAAATGTCTTCTTTCAGTTATGTTAGATTGAATGTTTGCCCATAGTTTCCTGCTTCTGTCTTTTTTCTGTATATACCATCAAGAGAGAGAGAGAGAGAGAGAGAGAGACGGGACAGAAGAGAGAGAGAGAGAGAGAGAGAGAGAGAGAGAGAGAGGAGAGAGAGAGAGAGAGAGAGAGAGAGAGAGAGAGAAAATGAGAGGAGAGAGAGAGAAAAGGGAAAAAAAAGAAAAAGGGAAAAAAAAGGAAAGAGAGAGAAAGAGATTCACGGCGCTGCACATACTGACATCAGAACAAGTAAAGAAAACAAAAACTTTCATGGTCCTGAAATAATATTTTGTAATAAAATATTTTTTTGTGCAAATTCATCTTTTCGCGTGTGAATTTGGGCAAAGCTAAACAGACGCGACTCACACTACTCTCTGCTTGACTCTTGCACGTAATTCAACAAAAAACAACACACACACACACACACACACACACACCCCAAAACACCACCACATACACACACACATACACACACACACACACACACACAACCCCACACACACACACACACACAGACACACACACACACGTACACAATTGAAAGAAACACTGTTGTCACTCTCTCTCTCTCTCTCTCTCTCCTCTCCTCTCTCTACTCTTCTCTCTCTCTTTTGTCTCTCTCTTCTCTCTCTCTCTCCTGTCTCTTCTCGTCTCTGGGTCTCTCGGTCTCTCGGTCCTTCTCGGTCTCTCGGTCTCTCCTCTCTCCTCTCTTCTTCTCCTCTCTCTTCCTCTCTCTCTCTCCCCTCTCTTCTCTCTTCCCCTCTCTCCTCTCTCTCTCGTCTCTCATCTCCCCCCTCTCTCTCTCTTTTTCTCTCTCTCTCTCTAGTTATAGTGTGATGTAGCTTTAAAGAAACGTCTACAATTACAGTATATTTATTTATTTTTGCATATGTAACATGATAGTGAAATGGTTATATTCAGACCTGTTTAATACCTGTATCGTTCTTGTTATGTATTATTCCTACAGTGTTGAATATTGTAGTATTGCAGCATTGTTAATAATTTGCAGCACGCGAGCCATACATAACGCAGGAATTAGTTATCGTCTCGCTCCACCAGCCAGTTTAAGTTTTACTACACTATTGATATCATTAAATATTTGAAAGCATTACATCACTAAATATTTTAATTTCCTCAACTGTGTCTTGAAACAGGATATATATTTCATGCCTATCGTCTTGGCATTATTCTTTTAGTGATATTAGCATGTCAATGAAAAGCAAAAATGTATTATACCTAAGGCTATTTTTGTCATTAATGTTTGATTTTCTCTTCATTATATTGTCTATTCTCATCTCTGGTGTGAATGGGTCCTTGAAATGCTGGCTTCGGTCACCACATGCTCTCTCTATCTATTGTAAAATTATGGCTATGTTAGTGAAATGTTAGATCCATTGCCTGTAGATTTACTTATGCAAAAAATGTCCCTTTTTTCAGTTTTAGTGAAAATTTAATGTATGATCAAAGTTTCCTGCTTTGCTTTTTTCTGTTATAACAAGAGAGAGAGAGAGAAGAAGAGAGAGAGAGAGAGAGGAGAGGAGAGAGAGAGAGGGAGAGGGAGGGGAAGGGAGAGGGAGAAGAGCGCGAGAGAGCGAGAGAGAGCGAGAGAGAGGAGGGAGAGAGAGAGAGAGAGAGAGAAAAGGAGAGAAGAGAGAGAGAGAGATTTTTCCCACAGCGCTGCCAAACTGACATAAGACAAGTAAAAACAAAATTTCTTGGTCCTAATAATATATGTATAGAAACATACCTTTGTGCAAAATCTTCTTTTCGCGTGTGAATTGCAAGCTAAACAGACGCGACTCAAACTAGTCCTCGCTTGACTTTTTGCACTAATTCAACACGAAACCAACACAACACCCACACACACACCACCACAAAACAAAAACACACACACAACACACACACACACACACACACATACCAACACACCACACCCACCACCACACACACACACACACCACACACGTACACAATTGAAAGAAACACTGTTGTCGCCTTTCTCTCTCTCTCTCTCTCTCCTCTCTCTCTCTCTCCTCCCTCTCTCCTCTCTCCTTCTCTCTCCTCTCTCTCCTCTCTCTCCCCTCTCTCTCTCTCTCTGTTATGTGTGATGTAGCTTTAAAGAAACGCTACAATTACAGAATTTTATTTATTTTGCATAGTAACATGATTGAAATGGTTATATCAGACCTGTTTAATACCTTATCGTTCTTGTTATGTATTATTCACAGTTTGAATATTGTAGTATTGGCAGATTGTTAATAATTTGCAGCACCACGAGCCAATACAAAAACGCAGGAATTAGTTATCGTCTCGCTCCACCAGCCATTTTAAGTTTTACTACAATATTGATATCAATAAATTTTTGAAAGCATTACATCATTAAATATTTTTTATTTCCTAACTAGTCTTGAAACAGGATATATATTTATGCCTATGTCCTTTAATTATTCTTTTAGTTATATTAGTTTTGTCAATGAAAAGCAAAAATGTATTATACCTAAGGCTATTTGTGTCATTAATGTTTGATTTTCTCTTCATTATTTTGTCTATTCTCATCTCTGGTGTGAATGGGTCCTTGAAATGCTGGCTTCGCTCACCACATGCTCTCTCTATCTATTGTAAAATTATGGCTATGTTATTGAAATGTTAGATCCATTGCCTGTAGATTTACTTATGCAGAAATGTCTTCTTTCAGTTATGTTAGATTGAATGTTTGCTCATAGTTTCCTGCTTTGTCTTTTTTCTGTATATACCATCAAGAGAGAGAGAGAGAGAGAGAGAGAGAGAGAGAGAGAGAGAGAGAGAGAGAGAGAGAGAGAGAGAGAGAGAGAGAGAGAGAGAGAGAGAGAGAGAGAGAGAGAGATAAGATAGATGAGGAAAAGATTTCACGGCGCTGCACAAACTGACATAAGAACAAGTAAAGAAACAAAAACTTTCATGGTCCTGAATAATATATGTAATAAAAACATTACTTTGTGCAAATTCATCTTCTTTTCGCGTGTGAATTGCAAAGCTAAACAGACGCGACTCACAACTACGTCTCTGCTTGACTCTTTGCACGTAATTCAACACAAAACACACACACACACACACAACAACACACCCCCACACACCCCACACACCAAAACCCCAACAGCACCCAAAAACACCCAAATACCACACAAAACAACACACAACCCCACACAAAACCCCACAACACAAA
>JACEEZ010012990.1:0-14342 GCA_016584305.1 Chionoecetes opilio | reverse complement strand
GGCCAGCTGAACGGGGGGCCCCCTTTAATTGTAGTCTTGCTCCTGTGTCGGGCGTACAGCGGCTTTGCGACGCCTGCCGGGTGGGGCCACCGTCACAGACACTTGGGAGTGGGGCGTGCGCCAGCCCTTTAGGAGACATGGGAAATGGTTTGTTCATTTGTCGTTTACCTTGACGAGGGCGACTTTCCCCCCCCATCTCGAGGAGTCGGCCTGAAAAAACCTCTGGGGGTACGTTCTGTGGAGGCTCCTACTCCACGTCAAGCGTCCAACATGATTGGAATGCCCTTTTCCCACAATTCCGGGGGGGTCCCCCGATGCCGGACAGGCAGTAAGTTTTTAGGGGCGTCTGTAACCCACCGCGTACACTTCTGATTAATGTCCCGAGTTGCACCCATCCGGGGGGGTTTGGTCCTCGTCCCGGGTACCAGATCTTTGCCTTTTCGCACCATTCGAAGCACAGCACGGTATTCCTGGCCACTTCTGACCTGCAGCATCAATGCGTTTTAAAGCGTCAAACCCTTATTTCCAGCATTGTTTTCCACTGCCTCATGTCTCGTGCCCCAACCCCACCCCGGTCTCAAATTTGGGTGTCGAAGCAATGTTGCAGAAGTCCAAAAGAGGCATTTTCCTTCAAGGGGACAAAGGAAGCGTCGAAGGTCCCCCCTTCCCCCTGTATCCGGGATAGAACTCGCGCCGATCCCCAAGACTTCCTTTGCGCCCTGAGAGGGCCCCCTCCATTGCCATTTACACCTCCTTTGCAAAGGTCCTCATCTGGAAGAGCGTACCTGATCACCCTAGTCCATCTTCGCCCAAAAGGGCCGGGGAAATGGCTCCTGCCCCTTTGGGCGGTAGTTGTCGGCGCGGGTCACAACATATCCCCGCAATTTTTCATCTTCCAGGCGGCAAAGTCACGTAGTGAACCGTAGGTCAGGAATGGTGTGGTGTAGGGGCGCCAGGCACCCTTGCGGGGGTCTTTGGGTTGGCAGGGCGGGATCACTGGCTGGCCGCGCCAGAGCCACCGGGGGCTCTAACGCTCCATCATAGCCCCCCCTATTCCCTCACGCGGGGCCGAGAGCGCTGCCTGCTGCACTATCAGATTCGCCAGTTGCTCCATTCTCCCATTTGGTAGGGGTCGTGCCACAGAACGGCTACCCGCGAAAACCATCAGGGGGAGGAAAACGAGAAGAGATCCCGTCCACAGCGCCATGGTTATTCTTCCCGACTGGCTAACACAGGAAAAACCCTTTTGTGGCAACGTCTTACTTGGAAGGCAATTTCAGACAGCTGCCACCGGACAAACCTGTCCGGGGGGGCTCCCCAACCCTAGGGTACTGTCTGAAGCTATGCTCGAAAAAAGCGACCTAAAATTTCACTCTAATAACAATACAACAGCTTGCTGTCTTCTCCTCGGCCTTTTCTGTTCCAGGACCATTGGTCTACTCCATCCTTGTGATCGTGAGCTCTTGTTTGACCCCTGCTCTTTCATGCTTCGAAAATTACGACCAAAACCGAAATTCGCAATTTTTAAAAAAACCCAATTCCCAAACCCCAACAATCAAAAGAAATATTACAACAAAAAAAAAAACCCTCAAATGAATTAAATAAAAAAACAAGCATTGCTCCGGGGCGTCAGACAAAATGGTGCGCAAAAGCGACTTTCAATAAGTAACGCCGACAATCCAAGAAGTTAATATTTTAAATTTAACGTTCCTGGTGGGTGCAAAAAATGTCAGGGCCGAGGGGGTTATCAATTAATATATCAATCTTGAGAATGTGGGGAAGATAAGTCAGGGATATGAATACCCCGAATATATTTACACAAAAAAATAAAATGAAAAAACTGCCTACCGCCAAAAAACAGGGGAAACCCAAAAACAAACTGAAACCTTACAATGTGATTAAGGCAGGGGGAATGTCAAAACCCTATAAAATCCCTGTACCGCCGCCTGGGGGAGGTGAATTTCACACAAACTTCGCACCAGATACCATTTCAGAAGGGAGAGTGTTGAATGGTGTGCGTCAGTGAAGGCCGTCTAGAAGAAAGCCCACTTTTTTGAATGTGGGGGCAGATAAAACAATTTTTGAAGGGAAACGTGCAAATGATGATACAAGCATCACTTTGGCAACTTGTTTTCCAAAATGTACTAATCAAATCTGCCCGATTGGCCAAATTTAAAAACCAAAAGGCGGCCATTTTTTTTAAAAAACATTTTTTTTAATACTCAGTAACCAAAAACGTAGGGACAAATGGTTTTTTGCTCACATCAACCTGTTCCCAAAAGGGTGACCGTTTAAAAAATAAAAAATGCAGCTCTTTACGGCCGCCCATTTTTTAGACGCGGAAATAAAAAACAGCATAAAAAAGGCCACAAATCAATGTTTTAGAAAATAAAGATAACATAATTTTCGGGGAAATTGACAATTTTTTGGACTAAACGGGAAAGTGCCATTCAGTAATCTTGTCAAACGGACGAATTTAGTTGTGTCCTATTTCTTTTTAGGTCAATAGTTTTTTGTCGGAAAATGCCAAAAAACCCAAATGAGGGAACTTTTTTGGAATTTTGCAGCCAGAAAGTATGCTATTTTTATATACAATATACGTGAAAATGTATCTAATAATTGTGTATATGACTTAAAATAATTGTTTTCAATGAAATTTTGCCCAATGATGAAATATTTGTGGAACGGGGGATTTAATTTTTTTTTTTCAAAACATTGATTTGTGGCCTTATTTATGATGCTTTTTTTTTCCCGCATATACCACGGGGAGGCCGTCAAGAGCCATTTTTTTATGTTCCATAAATTTTGTCTTTACGTTTATGGTTACTGAATTTAAATAAAATTTTTTAAAAAAAAAAATTGGCCGCCACTTGGTTTTTTTCAACTGACCAATCCCAGTTTTTGATTAGTATCCTGGAGAACAAGGGGCCCAAGTTTGTGCTTGTATCATCTTTGCACGTTTTTCTGCATCTCCTACCAAAGGGGGCCCTTCAAGGATGAAAACACAGCTTGGTACGGAGCGTCAGCGGGGGGCTTTCTGCCTTTTAAACCCTTTGACGGCGGTTTCCGTCATGGCATCACAATTTAATCCCCCTTACCCCTTTTTCCCTGGATGTGTGTGGGAAACCTCGCACCCAAGGTGGAAGCACCATCGTCCCCCCTGCGACTGGGGGAGCTGCAGACCCCCAAGCCAGCCGATCGACGGTCCCTCGACTGCTAAAACCCCCACTGTGACGTATGGCGTTTGTGGTTTTCCAAAAGGCACGGGTCGGGGGAGGCCACCCGGGCTGGGTTCCCAGCCTCCAAGGTCACCCCCGGGGAGCATGAAAAACGGTGCTTTCCCGGGGGGACGCAGTGGAGGTGGCGGGGTTTTGTGTCACCCACCAACGGTTTTTGTGGGCCGCGTCCCCCCAGGGTAGGAAAATTTTTTCCGGGCCCCCGTCCCTCACGTCCAGGGGATAAAACACAAAGTGTCAATTGGCGGCAAATAGGTGGAACTGTCACAACCCCCCTGACGATAGTCATTTCGTGACGTAGAGAGTGACGACCTAGAAAAAGCATCAGACCAAACAAAATTTTAGTAATAGTTTAATTTTATATTTGTATTTTTTTAAAAAAACAAATTTCGTTTGTTTTTTATATATATTATTATTATTATATATTATTTATAATAATTATTATATAATACATATATATTAAAATATTTACATACCCTTTTTTATTATAAAATATATATATATATATATATTTTATAAATATAATATATATAATAAAATATTATAATATATATATATATATATATAATTTTATATATATTTATTATTATTTTATATTTATTATTATAATATTATATAAAATATATTAAATATTATATATTTTAATATATATATATAAAATATATAATATTATTTTTAAAAAATTATTTTTTTTTATATATTTTAATATTATATATATAATCTATATATCTTTTTAAATATAATAATATATATATATATATTTTTTTTATATATATAAACATAATTAAATTTTTTATTTTTTAAAAAAAAAAAAAAAAAAAAAAAAAAAAAAAAAAAAAAAAAAAAAAAAATTTTTTTTTTTTTTTTTTTTTTTTTTTTTTTTTTTTTTTTTTTTTTTTTTTTTTTCCCTTTAAAAAATTTTATTTTTAAATAAAAAATTTTTGGGAAATAATTAAAATAATATTTTTTCCCTAAATTTTTAAAAATTTTTTTTTTTTTTTTTTTTTTTTTAAAAATTTTTTTTTTTTTTTTTTTTTTTTTTTTTTTTTTTTTTTTTTTTTTTTTTTTTTTTTTTTTTTTTTTTTTTTTTTTTTTTTTTTTTTTTTTTTTGGGGGATTTATATATATATTTTTTTTTTTTTTTTTTTTTTTTTTTTTTTTTTTTTTTTTTTTTTTTTTTTTTTTTTTTTTTTTTTTTTTTTTTTTTTTTTTTTTTTTTTTTTTTTTTTTTTTTTGGGGTTTTTTTTTTTTTTTTTCTTATAAAAAAAAAAAAAAAAATTTTATATTTTTTAAATTTTTTAATTAAAAAAAAAAAAAAAAAAAAAAAAAAAAAAAAAAAAAATTTTTTTTTTTTTTTTTTTTTTTTTTTTTTTTTTTTTTTTTATATTTTTATATATCTATTTATATTTTTAAAATTTTTTTATTTTTGTTCCCCCAAAAATTTTTTTTTTTTATATTATATATTATATTAGTATACCCTTTTTTAAAAGTATTTTTAATATATTAAAATTAATTATATATTATATATTTATTATATATATAAACTACATCTGAAATTTGTTTATTTTTAAACATTTTTAAAAAATATACAATTAAACTATTCAAAAAAGTGTTTGTTTTGGACTGATGCTGTTTCTGGTACTCATCTCTACGTCACAAATGACATCGTCATGGGGTTGTGACAGTCTCCACCTTTTGCCGCCAACTTAAACCTTTGGTGTTCATCTCCTGGCGTGGGGGACGGCGGCCGTGAAAATTTTCCCATATCCGGGAGACGCGGCCCAAAAAAGACCGTTTTTGCTGGTTGACAGAAAACCCCGGGCCCACCTCCATGGTACCACCGGAAAGCACCTTTTTCTCATGCTCCGGTGGTGATCTTGGAGGCTGGCTAACCCGCCAGGTTGGCACTCCCTGCACCTGTGCCTTGTGGAACACCACAGGGGCCACTACTCACGGGGGGTTTCAGTCAGTCGGGGGGACAGTCGACTGGCTGGACTTGGGGACTGCAGCTCCCCAGCGCAGGGCTCGACGATGGTTGTGTCCCCCTCCTGGGGGGCGGGGTTGCACCGACATCCGGGAGGGGAAGGGGGATTTAAACCTTTTGTGATGCCATGACGGGTTCGCCGTCGGGTTAAGCAGACAGCAATCTCTTCCACGCTGACAGCTCCGCTACCAAGCTCTGTTTTCATCCCTTAAAGGGCCCCTTCTAGTGTAGGAGATAGCAGAAAATCGTGAAAAATTATGATAAAAGATCAAACGGGCACACTTGTTCTCCAAGTGAAACTAATAAAATCTGGCCGATTGGTCATTGAAAATCCAAGATGGCGGCCAATTTTTTTTTTAAATCACTTTTCATTAATATCTCAGTAACCATAAACTAAAGACAAAATGGTATGGAACATAAAAAATGCAGCTCTTGACGGCCGTCCCAGTGTATTGCAAATAAAAAGCAGCATAAATAAGGCCAAAATAAATTTTTTCGAAAAAAAAAAAAATTAAACCCTTTCCCACAAATATTCATCTTTGGGGAAAAATTACTTGAATAAATTTTTTTACCCCGTCATTTACCAATTATTACTGATATCTTTTCACGTATATATGAATAAAAAATGCATACTTTCGGGCTCAAAATTCCAAAAATGTTGGCCTCATTTTTTTTGGGCATTTTCCGCCCAACTATTGACCAAAGAGAAATAGGACACAACTAAATTCTGTCCAGTTTGAAAGATCTACTGAATGGCACATTCCGTTTAGTCCAAACATGTCAAGTTCCGAATATATTGTTTTTTCTTTTTTTTAAACATTGTTTTGGGGCCCTTTATTTTGCATGATTTTTATTTCCGCGTCACTTTACGGCCTCAAGACTGCATGTTTTATGTTCTTATAAGGGCCCCTTCTTGGGACATTTTTGGATGTGACAACATACCTTTTTGTCCTTACTTTTAGGTTTACTAATTTTAAAAAAAAGTGTTTTTAAAACAAAAGGGCCCCCATCTTGGTTTTTAAATTGGGCCCAAATCGGGCGTTTTATTAGTATCATTTGGAAAAAAAAGTGTCCCAAAGTGTGCTTGTATCTCATTGCCGTTCCTCTAAAAAATTGCTGTTCGCCCACTATTCTGAAAACGGGGCGTTCTTCTAGACGGCCCTTCACTGACGCACACATTCAACACTCTCCGCGTCTGAAATGGTATCTGGGTGCTGAAGATTGCTGTTGAAATTCCCTCTCCCCAGGGGGGGACAGGGAGTTTTGGGTTTTACTTTACCCCTGCTCTTTATCATATTGAAAGTGCTCATTTTTGGTTCGGTTCCTTTATTTGGGGGCTAGGCATTTATTCATTTTATTTGTTGTGTAAATATTTCGGGGTATTCATACCCCTGACTTATCTTCCCCACTTTCTAAAGATTGAAAATATTAATTGAAAACCCCCTGGGCCCCTGACATATTTGGCCCCCTCACCGGATACGTCATCAATTAACTATTATACTTCTTGGGATGTCGCGTTATTGATTGAAGTCGCGTTGCGCCCCATTGTTGTCTGACCCCCCCGGAGCAATCTTGTTTTTTTACTTAATTTCACTTGGGTGTTTTTTTTTTTTTGACTATTTTTTTTAAAATTGTGGGGTTTGGGAAATTGGTTATTTAAATTGCGATATTTCTGTGTTTGGTCGTAATGTTCGAAGCACGAAAACCCGGGGTCTAAAAGAGCTACGATCACAAGGATCGGGATAGACCAATGGATCCGGGAAACCCAAAAGGGCCGAGAGGAAGACAGACAAGCTGTTGTATTTTTAAATTGCGTTTGAAATGTTGGCCGACTGTTTGGCATACTTCAGACGAGCTAAACCCCTATTTGGGGAGCCCACCCGACAGGTTAGCCCGGCGGGATGCGTCTGAAATCTCCTTAAAAAGAAAGACGTTCCCACACTAAAGTTTTCCTGTGTCCTAGCCAGTCAGGAAGAATAACCATGGCCTGTGGACAGGACTCTTCGTCGTCTTCCTTCACCTGACTGGTTTTTCGGGGGGATACCCCTTTTCTGTGGCGACGACAATACCAACGGGGAGACAGGAGCAACTGGCGAATCTGATAGTGCAGCAACAGCGCTCTGGGCCCAGCTGAGGAACTAGGGGTGGCTTATGATGGAGCCTTACTGACCCCGGTTTCTTGGCGGGCCAGCAGTGTCACCCGCCCTGCCACCAATGACCCCCGCAAGGCGCCTGCGCCCACCCGCCCCCATTCCTGCCTAAACGGCTTCACACGGGGACCCCCCTAAAATTAAACGAGGGTTTTGTTTTTTTGACCCGCGCCGACAACCTACCCCCGAAGGACGCGAGCCATCCTGCTGGCCTGTTGGAGAAAGAAGGGTTGTAGCTTGAGGGGACACTCTTGCAAGGAGGTCTAATGGCAATGGAGGCTCTCAGGACGAAAAGGAAATTTCCCCTTGGGTGGATCGGCGCGAGTTCTCCCCCCCGATACAGGAGGGGGGGAGACCTTCGCACTTCCTTTGCTCCTTGAAGGAAATAGCCTTTTTTTGTGCTTTGTAACATTGCTTCGACCCCAAAATTTTCGAGACCGGTGGTGTGTGGTGACGAGACTGGGCATAAAAACAAGGGAAAAATAAGGATTTGACGCTTAAAAAACGCAGTTGATGTCTGTCGAGCGTCAGAAGTGGCGGGAAAATACTCGTGCTGTGCTTCGAAGTGGTGCGATAGGCAAAGTATCGGGTCCCGGCGACAGAGGCCAGCCCCGCGATTATGGTGCAACTGGGGACATTAATCAGAAGTGTCGCGGTGGGGTTTTACAGACGCCATAAAAAACTCTACTCCCCTTCCCTATCGTGCTACCTCCCCGGAATTGTGGGAATCGGGGATTTCCATCTGTGTGGACGCTTTGACGTGGATGTTCGGAGCCTCCCAAACGTACCACAGAGAGTTTATCGTCCCGACTACCTCGAATGGGGGGAACGTCGCCATGTCAAGGTAAGCGAAAAGTGAACAAACCATTGCCGATGTTACACAAAAGGGTGGCTGACGCCCCACTCCTCAATGCTGTGAGGGTGTCACCGGCAGGCGTCGCTAACGTCCGCTGTACGCCCGACAAGGAGCAGAGATACAGTTATGGGCAGTCACTGGCTCTTCGTTTAGGAATCGACATTGATACTTGCTTCCTGCCCCCCCCATGTTCAGTGCTGTTGGGGCAACCCACTGGAGGAAGGGGCAAGTTGGTTGCCACTGGAATTAGGGGGCCCCACTGAAACAGCCCCTCCACGTAAATTTACAAATTGTCAGGGAAAGCTGATTAGCTGGTTTGACTTTTAGCGCTAGGGATCGTACCCGCTGACTTTCCACGGCAAACGGTACAGTTGTATCTGACCCAAAGGACCCAAGTATGATGTGCCTGCAACCTGTTCGTGGACCAGAAAAGTAAGGTGAATCACGATGTCATCGCTCAGTTTCCACATGGACCACGAATGTCCGTCAAGGAGGTTCGGGCCGCGCACGCGGGTCAAATCCAGGATTTTTTCCCCGCGTGTTTAGTGGCGAACAAGCGCGCAAATGACGGGTAAGCCAAAGTAAAAGAATTACGTCTGACGCGGAGCCATTTGCCGTCACCCCCGCCCAACCCCTGCCCCACAGCTGGGGGAGACACTCAAGAACCCAAATCGTGACCCCCTTGCCAAACATATAATCGCCCCCGTCGCTACCCTACGGATTGGGCCCCCATGGGGCCCTTCCCAAAGAAGAATGCCGGACAGAATGTGCGTGGACTTAACCAAGCTGAACAAATACGTGCGGGGTCCCCATACCCCATGTTCCCCCACACGTTTCGGCGCTATATCGCGCAGGTCCGCCCGCTGGATGACTACAATGGCGCCCCCATGGGGTATCACCCGATCCGATTGCTCCTGAAAACCAGGAAACCCAACGTGCTTCATTTCACCGTGGGGGGAAATTTAAATTTAAGCGCCCGGCATGGGATTGGTGTCCCCCGGGGGAATACAACCGCAGAGGGGACATCGCTCTGGGAGGCATACCCTACACCATCAAAGTTGTCGACGAATCCCCGCTTTCGACGAAAAATTCGGGGACACCTCACCGGGGATGACATCATGCGAAGATGCGACGAGGCCGGCTCACTTTTAACCCTAAAAAGTTTTCTTCGGAGGAAAGAAGTAGAAACTGTGGGTTTTTCCCGGGCACCGAGAATTGGTACTCATCGAACGATCAAAAAAGGTCACCGCCCTCAAGAAATTTTTCCCGGCCTGGGAAAATCATGATTTACGGTCTTCAGGGGTTTGGGGAACCAAAATTGGGGACTTTCACAGGAAAACGCCGCCGCAGGGCCCAACCGCTTTGGAAACTTCTAAACAAAACCGTTTTGGGATGGAACCCCAACACCACGACAGCATTCCCCCGAATAAAGGGGTGCTTAAATTTACCCCCCTCCTGGCATTCCCTTTGTCCCAAACTGCCGACTGTATGCAGACGGGGTGCTGCCAGGACGCGAGGGTTGGATTCGTGTAATGCAGAAAAACGGGGACTTCTGGCGTTGGGTTTAGTGGGTTCACTTTCCTCACCGATACAGAGAGTCGGGATGCTTAATTAGCGGAGTGGGGTGCTTCTATGGGCATTCAGAAGTGCCGGATATTTCCCAGCAGGTTTTTCCCACTTTGTTTGGGTGGATCACCGCCCGTTTGGGGCCCCTTTTGAACCTAAACCTTTTTCAGAGATAGAAAATCCGCGGGGCCAGGTTGCGTGAAATTAATCCCGTACATTTTTACAGCCAGTTGGCAAAAGGGACGGACACCAAATACCAGACCCTTTCAAGCTCCCCGGCTGTGATCCGGGCCAATCCCCCGACACAGCTGTAGTGAAGTCGGATCCTTGCCGAGACCTTAATTTC
This sequence comes from Chionoecetes opilio, assembly GCA_016584305.1. Classification (NCBI taxonomy): domain Eukaryota; kingdom Metazoa; phylum Arthropoda; class Malacostraca; order Decapoda; family Majidae; genus Chionoecetes; species Chionoecetes opilio. Next base: position 4,205 of record JACEEZ010012990.1, on the reverse strand, counting down.
GCTTTGGAGGCTCCCGTGCAGCGAAGATGGCTTTTAAATCGCCCATGGGAGCCCAGGTTGGAAAAGGTATGTGCGCTGTTCACGTGATCCGAGTACTCTTCTCTTAAACAATCCATCCTACAGGGGGGTTTCCCCGGGAAACGCCTTCACTTCAAGTTTCCCTCCGGCCTTATTGGGAGTCCGGCATCTACTTCTTGGATGAGAATGATGTAACGGGGGGGATATATCCCCACCAGCCCCACGCAAGGAAGTTCCGGCCCCTTGCACGAAGGACCAAAGGGATTGACGAAAAGAAACGCCGAGGCGTCAAACAGTTTACTGGCCTGGGTTGATAAGACATGCCAACAACGTGTCTGCCTGTCCCGTTGCCGTATGGGGGGGGGATACCCGCCACGCCACGAGCCGCTGTGGGTGGACGCCCGGGCCCCCCACTCGAAAGTTCGAGTCGTTCGGGCCCACTACTTCCATTAGCGGGGGGAAACATATTTGGTAATGTGATGGCTTCCGGCTGGCCATATGTATACGTGTCCCGAACTGCCTCTGTACCATCTATCCGTGATTTTCCCACTCTTTGGCATGACTGGGGTTCCGATTAAATGCGGACTGACGGGGACCCCGTTTTTCGTCATCAAAATTGCGCAGGTTTTTGTATCGCTGGGGGTTCACCCCGAGATGTCGTCGCCGACCTACCCAGAGCTAACGGGCACGCGGGGGGCAGTGTGAAGACTGTCAAAAAAAATTGATTATGCAGCAACGACCGGAGGAGTTAACGACGATGAAATTGAACGAGGTCTCCTGGAGCTAGGAATACGCCCGCGCTAGCGGAAGATCACCCCGGGAAGTCCTCTCGGGCACCGTTGGGGGTCTGGGGTGCCACTCATCACCGTCGTTTCCCCCGAGTGGCGCGCGCAGCCGATGAGTTGATGCCGAGCTGCAATTCCGGCATCAACGAAACACGTCACGACGCCGCCGTACACTTCATGGCTTACGCACGGCTCCAGGGTTGATGTCCAAACCTTTTCGCCTGGGTCGTGCCGAGGGGCGAGTTGGGGACAGGGGAAAAAACCTCGTAAAACTGGGGAGTGGGAAATTTATTGGAGAAAACGCCGTTTTCTGCGTCCGTATCGCCCCTGCTACGACACGCCTGCAACGTCCCATCCTGCCCGGAGACTTTCCAACGCCGCCTCGTCGCTGCCCCGTCTGCACGCCACATCAGCGGGCAAGGGACAAAAATTTCCCCCCTCGCAGTAATCGCTTTTGCCGGGCCCCCTAAAGTCTGCACGCACTTGGGGACCTGTTGGGGTTCATACCTTAGCTCTTTTTTTAACCATTGTATGGAGTATTTATGGTTTTTATTATTTTCGTTGTTTTTGTTATAAGTTTTATTGCTTAAGATTCATGTGTTTTTTTTCATTTGGGGGGGTGTTGTATGTATCTTTTGGGGGAGATGTTTATTTTAATTAGCAGTTGAAATGTTGGGGTCGCTGTTTCGAATACTTCAGACGAGCTCACCCCCTAGGGGTTTTGGGAGCCCACCGGGCAGAGTTAGTCCGGCTGGCATGCTGTCTGTATCTGCCTTTACAAGTAAAGACGTTGCCACACTAAAATGTTTCCCGTGTCCTACCAGTCAGGAAGAATAACACACAAGCTGAAAGAGAAAAAGAGAACGAGAAAAGGGGGAGAGAGAGGAAGAGAAAAGGAAAAAAGAGAGAGGGGGGGGGGAGAGGAGAGAGAGGAGAGAGAGAGAGAGAGAGAGGAAGAGAGAGAGAGAAGAGAGAGGGAAGGGAGAAGAAGAGGAAAAGAGGAGAGAGAGAGAGAGAAGCGCAAGCGAGTAGAAAAAAAGCTGAAGAGAAGCTGCGAGTAACAACTGGCGGGATAAAAAAATTGGGCCCAAATTGCAACTCAAATTAGGCTCTCATCCAATTACCATCGATTCTTTTTCCCGGCTATTTACCATCCTACAAGGCTGATAAGGGTCACCCCACTTAACAAGTTCAGCGAGTGGCCGAGGTGGTGGGCTCCCCAGAGAACCCTTTGTCGTTCTCTGGTTTGCCTCCTTTTCGGGAAAGGCGCTGATTTCTACCGTCCCCTTTCCCTCATCCACCATACGGTCTACGACAAATGAAACAGGGACTATTAAATGGTTTTATAAATCTCCAGATGGGTTTCCGAGAGATTTCAGGTCGGGGAAAGATTTTAAATAGGGCAGAACTACCATCTTCGTTACCCAGTAGTCTAGATGGTTGATTTTCGGGGGTTTAAAAACCCCCTCTGTGGCCCCAACTATGAAGATGTGAGGCAATTTTAATTCTTTACAATTTCTATCTTCTGTAACACTGAAATTTGCCCTTTATCAAAGGAAAAGGGGCCTACCCTGCTGAAGGTGCAATGTACAACTACAACGATGGGGCCCTCCGCCCACAAAAGCCCTTTCCTATCAAACAAACAAACATTGGGGGATCTTGGGGCGCGTCGCCTCGCCCACCCCACGACCCCACTCCCGGGGGGCACCCGGCGAGTCCACATGCAGGCTCCCTTCCCTGCAAAACGCTCCAAAAATCATCAATTCCCCACCCAGACTTGTGGGACCCCCCTTGGCCTCCTCCCACGCCGGTTGTCCTTTCAGAGCAACCCGATGGGAAGGTCGGGTTTTAGGGAGGGGCCACATCCCATATAGCCGAATTTTGGGGCTGGGGGACTATGCAGACAATAGGACTCATTTTAGCTCGGTGCAATCGCTGATTTGAACGTTTTTTCATCCAGCGTACCCCATGATTCGGGAGACTCTTATTACCAAAAAGGGGTTTTGATTCGTCTCTTCAAGTCGCTATTTAGTGCAGTCTAACAACCATAGAGTAAAAGGGATTACAACGATTGAAATCCGGATCTTTTTCCTCCTGCACAGGGACCGAAAAAGCCAAATATTCCCTCTGAGCGAGTCCTAACACCCTGGGGGCAAGCCCCTCAGCCCCTATCCAAGGGCTCCCACAACAATGCGATGGGTTTCCCCTCGACTTCCTACTCGCTGAGGATCCCACCTTCGGGGCATCAAATTCTCTCACTTGTGACGTCTCACATTTGTGAGGAGGCTGGACACATACGACCACGCTGTCCCCATAATCCTCAAGTATTCAAGGACGGAGCAGCTGTCGCCGCCCCTATAAGGTTGAATTTTGTCTTGAGGATCGTAAGCTACCTCACTATTACTATTTCCTCACTAACCTACTAGTTCCTAATAGTCCTGACTCTCAACTCTGTGATATCCATTCTCTCCATAATGATAAGGACCAAGTCACCACCGATGTTTCACTTCCACAAGATCCATTACCTCCTCGTCCCCTTAATGACCCTGTTTCTCCTGCTGACTCGATCCCATTTGGTGCCAATGACGCTCCTCTTTTATAATGTCAGCATCTACCACCATGTGAGTCCCCTTCAATTGAACGTGTGTGCTGTGGAGACCAGAGCAGGTTGAGCTGAACTAATCCGCTCTTCTAGGCCTGCCTAAACTCCATTTTTGTCTGTGACTCCTGATGAGTTTCGTCGACTACAGGAATCCTGCCTTCACTGCAGTGCCAACGTGCCAAGATTGCTACTTGTGAAGTAGAGAAGGCACGGGATGGTGCCATCTACCAATTTCTACTTGAATACTACCTCCTGTACCGGAAATGTCTCTCCTCTGATCGCCCAAAAAAGGTAAATAATTTTCCTTGGTTGTCCTCAGTAAGTGCCGTCCCGTCATCCTACGTTTGGTCACGAAGATCCTTTGGGTCGGTCATTTCTCCAACTTAAGACCCTGATGAAGATTTCTCAAGACTTTTAATTGGCCAAGAATGTGCGCGGACATCTGGGATTTCTGTCGTTACTACAACAAGTGTCACCGCATGTCAACTAAGAGACGGGTACATCCAGCACCCCTTCAGCCGTTACCAGTCGCGCCATCCTCAGATAAACACCGTAGCCTTCAGCCGTTACCTGTCGTAACTGAGCCCTTCTCCCAGTCGCCATCGACTTAAGAGGTTCATTGGCGTTGTCTCCACCATCTTCAGGAAAGCAGTTCCAAGTCCTCGACGAGAGTTCAACTTTATCGGATCCGAGGAAACGCGGTTGCAAGACCTCGATGAGATTTCACCTACATCGGAGCCCAGGGAAAAGTGTAAGTTCGCTCATGCTCAGTGAGTACGATGATCTCACCTCAGCCCCCC
>JACEEZ010012989.1:0-27351 GCA_016584305.1 Chionoecetes opilio | reverse complement strand
GGGGAAAAACAACTTCTGAAGCCCGGCCCCCTAAACGTTGTGCGGTGGAGTGTTGGGAGAAAAGCGGCGAGTGTATATCTCTTTTGAAGGAGGGGGAGAGGTTGAGCCCATCACAGAGGCAGGCCGCGGCTTTTGGGGGAAGAGATGCCCCTTGTCGTTGGCTGCTATTAAAAACAGGGGAAAGGGAAATTTCCAAAATTGTATAGCGAGATGGACAACCCATCCTTGTGCCGCACCCCAGCAGCACAACACTTTTTTCTCTTAAGCTTTTCCTGAGGGCTAAAGCACCCTTGGACCTCCCTTCGGGAAGAATTTAATTCGATAGAATTAAAAAAAAAAAAAAAAAAAAAAAAACCGGAAATTGCCAGAGCTGCGGCTAACTGAAGCAAAATTTGATGAACTACGCAACGGTGTGTGGATTTTGGAGATGAGATGGCCTAAAGGGCAGTTGAGAGTCACACATGCCCACACCCATTCAGTCCCCTTTGACGGGGAGACTGACAGCCCAAGAGTACCTGTAACTCGCAGGGGTAGACGGACAAACGGGGTAGTCTGGGGCCCAACCCGGCCTCCCTCTGGGGGCGCCACGTCGAGTGGTACCAGCGCACCCCTGCGCTCCCTCTGGCTGCAGGGAACCGTCAGTAGAGAGGGAGGGCAGGGAGGGGAGGACACTGCGGCAATGTGCTCCAGAGCCAGTTGCTTCTGGAAAAGTGGTGGGTCGCCTTTAAAGTGGGTGAAGGAGACTTGAGGGGGAGAATCCTCCACGGAGGGGACTAAAATCAGTCCAGCCAGGGGGAATATAAAGATCAAGTCGCAGCGGTGGATCAAACTGTGTTGGGGGGGGGGTGCGGCGGCCGGGACAAAGTAGAGGTGGGGGTGCAGCATAAAAAACATAAGAAAAAAGAAGCTACATGGGCCACGGACCTACCGTGGTATTCCTGTCACCTAACACTACCTACATCCCCTTTTTCCCCCTCCATGAACCTATCCAAATCCCTTTAAAAACTCCCTAATGCTCCCCCTAAATACCTGTCTACTGAACCATTTTTATTAATACCACCCCCTTTATTCACCACCTTTTTTTTGTACCATTTTTTTCCCTATTCCTTTTAAATCTACGCTTCTCCAGCTTGAATCCGTTCTTCTTGTTCTAAAACCCCGGTTAAAGCTGAAGAACTTTTCCTATCTCTCCTTTATAAATCCCTTTTTTTAAAAAATTCTATCAACGCCCCCTTACTCTGCGTCTCTCGAGTGAGTGTAATTTTAATAACTTCAAACTCCTCTCAAAAAAAAGTTAACATCCCTTGTATCTTTTTTGGCTCTTCTCTGCACTGTTTCAACAAGGCTATATCCATTGAAATATGGAGCCAAAAACTAAACCCGCAAGTCTGGGTGAGGCCTGACTAGAGCCAATAAAGTTTTAGAATAACTTCCGCACTTCTACTTTTAAAAATTCGGGTAATAATCCTAATACTCTATTAGCTTATTTCGGGCCTAAATACATTTTTTCCCCTAGGTCAAAGGTCGGGCTCGCCCCCCCCAAGATTTTTTTTCCCTTTCTGATCTTTTCAGCGATACATTGTTAGGTGATTATTACCAGGGTTTTTTCCCAACATTCATAACGCGCATTTATCAATATTAAATTCCATCTCCCATCTGACTGCCCCAAACTCGTTAAGTTTATCAAAATCCCCCCCTCAATATGTTTACATCGACTGTACCAAAAATCATACCTAACTTAGTATCATCACAAACTTGCTGATATCACTGCTAACCCAAACCCAATCGTTGATGTAAATAAAAATAGTATAAACCCAAAACGCCCCTTGGGGAACCCCATTTTCACCTCCCCCATTCAGTTTAAAACCCAATTAATTGGGTAACCTTTGTTGCCTATTACTTAAGAAAGCTCTGATCCAATGAAAAAACCCTCCCTCTTTTCCCTGACCCTAACCTTATTTAAGAGTCCTCGTTGGTACTTTGCCAATCCCTTTACTTAAAAGTCCAGATAATTATATCAAAATCCTTACATTATCTCAGTCATTATCTTATCACAGGGTCAAGCGAGGTTCTTAGGTCACGTAAAAATGTGGAAAGATGGGAGAGTGGGGGCACTTGACGGGAAGGGGAGACATTAGCGTTATTCTCTCAACTATGGGGGGGAGATCGGCTCAGCCAACGTTGATAATCGGTGGAGGGAGGACACCCAAAATTACCTCATCACTCTTTTCTAAATTTTTTTCTAAAGGGCCCTAAAAGGATCTTAGAGAGGACAAAGGCAAGAGAGAGGTAGTCTAAAGACCGTATGAGGAAATTTAGAGGGTTCTAGAACAGGAATAGAGATTCGGCACATGTTTGTGAGCCATTTGAAAGGGGTGAAAACGCCCTGTGCCGGTGTGGGGTCTCTGCTACAATGGGATAAAAAACGCTGCCGGGCCCCGGTAGGGGGTGGGGGGATCCCAGGCGCTCCCATTTTCAAGTACTGTGTGCACAGCGGGAAACAATATTTCCTACAATGAAAACCCGGGAAATATTTTGGGGGTTTCCCGGGGAGAAAAGGGGCTATTTTTGTCTGGGAAAAATGAGGCACAAGTGGAAAAGGGCTCATTATGTTGAAGGAAGAGGTGAGGATCTGCAGGAGGGGTTGGATGAACACATATTTCATCGTGTAGCAGGGAACAGTCGTCCCAGGGAACGGAAAGAAAGTAAAGGGGGTGCACGAGGACTTAAAAAGGAAAGAGTTTTAAAACACCACCTGCGCAGTAAAACAGGCTGAATTTCCCTTTGGGGGAAACTACACCCCCCTTGGGAAAAAACACCCCCGAGGTTTCTGTTACTAAAGGGAAAAAAACGGGTTTACCTCAGGAGTTCCTTTTGACACCCTAAATTCCAAACCAGGTTTTATCGGGAAAAAACCCCCTCTGTTGGGGCCCCCTCAAAAACATTCTTGAAAGGTCAAGAAAAGCTAAACCCCAATGGTGGGGGAGAGGGGGTATTTCGATCCCTCAGACAATGGTTTCCTACTTTTTCGTGGCAGGAAACCTCCCGTTGGGAAAAATACCCCTCCCCCCGCCGAATATGAGACGGGTGAGGAAGTTTCGCCCCGAGCACTTTTACAGAGGCAAAGGGAAATGGTTAAATTGGGTTTGAAAAAATTTTCAATGCTGGCTTGGGGATCGAACACAATCAAAACCCGGAAAGGGCCCTTAAAAGAGGCAAGGTAAACCAATGCGGAGGCCCAAAATTTTTATAGCTTTCAAGTTTAAAGGGATTGCCAGGGAACCTTTTAGGAATTTAAAGCGCAGGACGGGGTGGGGTTTAAAACCATCATCCCCCGGGGCCTGGAGGGTTTCTTCTTAAAAACCCTGTTCATCAAATGCCCATGGATCCGAAAACTTTTGGTCGATTTTAAAGGGTGTCGGTGTACTTTTAAATTTAAGAGTCACAGAACCCCGCACTGCTTAAGGGCGATAAATCGTCTCTGGACCCTGGTACTGGTTTAACGAGCAGGTGTTGGGGTTGCCTCTGGAAAAGGGGAGAACCCATCTTTTTCCCTGGCCTTTCCCTTTCCGCCTTGGGAAAGGGTTTTTAAGGGGTTTTAGCAAAAACCAAGGGATGGGCCCTTTAGGGCCTTTTTTATTTGGGGCTGGTGACATGCGAGGTTGGGGAAAACAGGTGTCGAGTTAACAGGGAGAGGGTTTCAATTTGGGCGGGGGCTTCAAAATTAAAAGTGGTTTGAAAGGGTGGAAAAATAAGAGAGATGTAAGGAGGCATTATTTTGGGGGGGATAGTGATGCGGGTGCGGGCGTAAAAGGGAAAAAAAGGTCCCAAAATGGTTTTGGGAGTCTGGAGCCCCAAAAAAACGTGGTCCCGAGAAGAGGAGGGGGAATAGAAAACACACTTGGAAGTGGGAAAGGGCCCCCAGGCCCCAAGGGGTAAATTTTGGGTTTCCCGAGTGGGCCCCCGGGCCGGGGGGTGTAGGCCCGTGAGGGAGGGGGGTGGCGGCGGATGTTTTCGAGGAGAGGAAGCCCATTTCGATTTGGAGTGGGAAAAGAGATCACCGAGATGAAAGGGGCGGTAGCTAGGGTTTTGGGGAGTCGGTAAACTAGTTTGGTTGGGAGAGAAACAACCCAAAAGGAAAACGAAGAGAGGTCAAAGGGAAAAACCCCAAAGGGGTCAAAACGAGGCCCCGATGGGTCGAACCCCTGGCAGGGGAAGGGGCCCTTTTCCGACCTAAAAAAGGTTTTAAAAAGCCCGTTTTAACAAAAATTTTTTTTTCCCCAACTTTGGGGGCATAAACCCAATTTCTTTTGTAAAAAAAGGGGTTCTTAAAACGATCTTTATTTTCAATTTAAATTTCTTCCAAAAAATTTAGCAAAACCCCTTTTCCTATGCAAAATTTGCATTTTTTTTATTGAGCCCTTAAATCGAATAATGGGGTAAAATGCAGGTCCGGGTGGTCCCGGATTTCATTTTCACCAAAATTTGGGTTTTCCCAAATATACGAGGTAAGCCCCCTGGATCAATGGTTTCAATTAAAATACAGGGACAGTTTCACGTTGGCCTTAAAAAAAACGTGTCCCAAAACATGTTCCCCTTAAACTAAAAAAGGTTCCGGGGGGGCCCGAGGAAAAACCCGAAAAAGAAACCCCTCTCCCCGGCCTGTGGGGCCCCACCACTGCTGCCCCCCAGCCTCGGGGAAACCCCCCCCTTTACGGAAATTTTTTCGGGGCTTGAGTGGGATAAAAAAGAAAATCCGTAAAAAACCTTGTACGGCTTGACCCGGGCCCCAAAATTGGGGGGGGGGGGGGTTGATCCCCCCCGGAAAAGTGAACAGGTGAATTTTCCCGGTCCGGGGCCCCCCTGGGGAAAGGTGCCAAACTGATCAGTTTTCTGCAAGCCTTTGGGGGATGACAAGTTCAGCCTTGGGTGTGAAGGGGAGGTCTTTTTCCAAGGGGGGTCCCCACAATTTCTCCTCGCCAGCCCTCAGCTTCAAAAAACGGGCACGGCCCCAACCCGGGGCGTCCCCCACTCCCGACTCGCCATCAGCCCCAAAAGGAAAGGGAACCAACATTTAGAAAGGGGGCCCCAATGATGCTCCTGTGCAAGTTTGGGAAAGGGCACAGGGTGCCCTTTGGGGGCCCTTTTTGGGCTGCCCCTCATCACTTGAGATGAAGGTTTAAAGGGTGTGTTGGGGCCCCCCTCCTCTAAATCTTGGTGAAAATTTTATGTCGTAAAATAGAGTTTTGAAAGACACCTGCAAGGGAGTAAATTTACTGGAAATTTTCCCGGGGGTTTAATTCTTTTCCAGTCAGTCCAGGCTTCTGCCCCCACAAAGTACACGAGCGGGTTTGGGGTGTGGTGGGGCCCAAAATGGAGGGGGGACACCTGCCCACTTGATCTCCTGCAGCTCGGACGGGGGAAAAACCCCCCTTTTAAGCCTGGAACCCGATGGTAGGAGACCTGCTGGTCCCGTGGACATGTTTTTACCAGGGGTTTCATCCGGAAACTCCGGAGGGCTTCCCCCCGCCCTTTGGGACTCCTCTGAACTCTGCGGGTACGCATTTTATTTACGCTGGACAGCCCAAAAATGCACACTGGACCCGTGAAGCCAGTGTTAGGGTGAGGGAGACCCCCGATGCTGGTGATAAGGTGGCGCAGGGGAAATCATTTGTGTGCCAAAAACGCATATACCCATAAGAGTTTCGTCCCAGCATCTTCTCCAATTGTGCGTGAGGGACCAAACCTTCCACCCCGTGGGTTTGGCCCCAGTGATTTACCTTGCAGGACGATCCGTGGTCGGTGGAGGGCGTATGTCACCCGCCCCGATCATAGAGAGCCTGAGCCCCCCTTGAAAAGAGGTTCTCAGGGGCAACGGGTCCTTTGGGAAAAAAGTGCCAAAAAAGGGACCTTTCCAAAATGGGTCCTCTGTCATGACACAGCCCCACCTTTATCAAAAATTGGGGGGCAGTTTTTCCCTAGGTTTTCGGGGACCCCCCCCCCTGGTCTTGGCCTTCCCCCAAACGAAAAACCCAATCCCTCCCATGGTTTGGGACCCTTTGGGGAGGGGATTTCCGTATAAAAAATAAAAAAAAAATTTTCAACTTTTGGGATGCCAATTTTTTTAAAGTAAAATGGGGAAATTTAAGAAGAGTTTATCTACTTTTTAATTTTTGCATTTGGCAATTCTTAATTTTTCAAAAACAACTTTTTTAAACTATGTTTTGCATATAAAAAATAAAAGTCCCCTTTTTGCATAGCAAGAAGTTTCTCAAACCCAAAAAATTGAAGGGACAAACCACCCTAAAAAAACCTACTTTTACAAAAAGAAAACACCCTGCCAAATTCGAAAAAAAATCTATATTTCACTTTTTTTATTGGGAAAATACCGGGGTAAACCCTTTAAAATTTCCCAAAACTTGAAGGGGTCAACAGCCTCACGAGGGGCAGGGCACCTGTGAAGAAGCTGAAGAGGGGCACCGCAAACGGGGGGTTAGGGGTGGGGGGGAGCCCGGGGGGCAGAAAAACTGTCGTTAAAAGGGGGTGAAGCGGGCGAGGCAGGGAGGCGCCCTTTCAAAAGGGCGAGCGTTTTGGCGACACCCAAAGCTAAAAAATTTACCCCCCGGGGGTTGGGAAAACGAGGGCACTTCCCAAAAATTTCAACATTCGGGGGTGGTCGGTTTTTGTGCGTCGAGGTTGAGGCAGCAGCTGAGGGAAGGGTGCGGTGGGGATGCCAAAATCCGGGAGTCATGCGCGCCCCCAAACACCAGGGAAAGGGACCCCTTTTCAGAGGCGAAGCAAATACCGGGGAAAAAGTGTTTCCCAATTTCCCCAGCACTTTTCCCAAAACCCCGGCGCTGCTCGCCCCGCCCCCCTTGAGTAAAATTTACACGGGCGGAAGGAAAAGAAGGAAAACCCGTTTGGTTTACCCGCTGGGAGCGGCACCTTTAGGGAGACTCCCCGGGAAAAAAAACTAGGCGAAATTTTGGAAGCTCCATTTTGGTGAAAACGCGGGCAGCGTAAACACCAGATAGTTTTCTACCAGGGAGGGGGGGACGCGGGCAGGGTACGGGTGAGGAAAAAGGTGGAATATTTTTCGGGGGCCCCTCAGGTGAGTCTTGGTATCAAGGGCGGGCCAGAAAATCTTCCCTTGTCCCCGCTGGTAAAGATGTCCTGGCGGGGTTAAAGAGTATTTCGAAGCGAGACGGGCATGCAGGGGCATTTTGACCTCGGCAAGGGGACCGATCCAGGTGAAGGGTTTGTTAAAAACAGGCAGCCCGGGGAAGCTTTTTATCCACGCCAGGATTATTCGAAGGGCTAGCTTGTATACTTTTGCCCGCGAAACAAAAAACTGGGGAAGGGGTGAAACGGGCACCCCAAGGGGTAGGGGCCCGGGGCGGGAAGGTGTTGGAAAAATGAGGGAGAGGAGAGGGGGAAGAAACCACATCAGGGGGCAAAAGGGAAGGTGGTGAAGAATCCTGACGCTTGGGTGGGTTTGGGGAAAGGCCCATACCCTTTTAGAGATTTAAAATTTAGGTTCATAAAACCCCGGCCTCCTAAGACTCGAAAGGGAAAAAACCTTTAAACGCCCGAGGTGAGGGGTAATTTTAGGGGGCCAAAATTTAAACAAAATCCGAATTTTAAAAGGGGTTTTTTGGTAAAATAAAATCCCTGGGTATCCCCCCCAAAAAGCCCAAAAATACCCAAAAACCCGGTTTTTTTTTTAACGCTAAATCCCCTCATGCAAATTTTTAAAAATTAAAGGTAAAATTTACCAAATTAAAAAAATCCCCCCCCAAAAAATTTTACCCCCCCCCCCCGACCCCCCCCAACCCCCCGGGGGTAAAATTAAGGTTTTCCCCCAAATTTCACCTGGCCCCCCTCCAAACACAAAAATATGTTTTGTTAGGGAAATTTTTCCGATTAATCCAAGAAACAACAATATAAGGAAAAAGAAACCCAGGGGGTTATAAATTTTCCCTTTAAAAAACACCCAAAAATTTCCTTTTGGGCTTGGCCCCCAAAGGAAAAGAAATAAATGTTTTACGAATTTCATCTTCCCCCTTTTCCCACCCAAAGGAAAAATTTTTTTCGAAATTTTGCCATTATCCAAACAAGGCAACCCCAAAGGCTAAAATTTGGGCCTTAAAAACGGCAATTTCTTTAAGGGTTTTTAAATGTATTTAACTTTGTTTAATTTAATTATTTCACCCCAACCTTGTTTTACCCCCCCACTTTACTTCTACCCATCCAAACCATCTACTTGTGTTAAAAACCACCAATTATAAATTAATTTTTTTTCAATTGTACTTCCATTAATTTTGTTATTTTATATATTAAAAATTTATTTTAATTGCTTTAAATTTTTTATTAATTTTGTTTTTTAAACCTTTTAATTTCATAATTTTTTATTTTAAATTTTTGGTCCCTAAATTTTTAGGGAAAGATTACGAAATTTAATTTTTATTTAAATTTTAAATTTTGTGTTAATTTTTAATTTTTATTCTAATTATTTTTTAATAATTTTTAGTTATATATTATTTATTTTTATTATTTTTAAATATTACATTATAATTTCTTTTTTGTTTTTTCTACTTGGGTTAAAATTTAATTTTTTTAAATAATAATTTTTCGATTAGTTAAAATAAAATTTAGTTTTTAAAAATATACCCATTAAAAACGTTATTAAATCCTTTTTTTTAAACAATTTTAATTATTATTTTTTTTAACTAATTGGTTTTTTGTTATTATTAATTATTTTAAATTTTTTGGTTTTTTATTTTTATTTTTAATTTTATTATATTATTTATTAATATTTGGAAAAAAAATTTCACCTTAATTCCCAATTATTATTATATATATTTTATATACTTATTTCATTTAAAAATTTATTTTTTTATTTATTTTATTTTTTTATATTTTTTAAAAATTTTTTATTATATTATTATTTTTTATTTTTATTTTTTATTATTATTTTATTTTTATTTTATTATTAATTTTTTTCTATGGTCTTATTTATTTATTATTTATTGGATAAGGTTAAATTTTTTCAAACAAAAATTGTGTTTTATTTTTTTTAATTTTTTGTTTTTGAGTAATTAATTTAAATTATTATTATTTTTCTATAGGGGGTATTATTGGTTTATTTTATTATTATTTAAAAATTATTATTATTGTTGTTTTTATTATTTTTATTTTATTATTTCTTTTATTATTTTATATTGTAAGGGGGGTTTTATTAATTCTTAAATTTTTTTCATTTATTTATTTTTATTTAAAATTATTATTTTATTATAATTTATTTTTTTTAAAATTTTAACCCTTTTACCTTTTTTTTTGATCTGAAAAATCCCCTTCCCGCTAAAAGGGATTTAAAAATTTTTTCTGAAAAAATATATATTTTCATTAATTTAAAATTATTTCCCTTGATTTTTAAAAATTTTGTTTAAAATTTTTATTATTATCTATTTTTTATTAAATTTTAATTATAAAAAAAAAAAAAAAAAAAAAAAAAAAAAAAATAAAAATTATTTTTAAATTTTTTCTTTTTTTAATTTCATTTAAATTTTTATTTTTTTTATTATTTTTTATTTTATAATTTATTTTAATTATGTTTGGTTTTTTTTTTATTACTATTATTATTAAAATTTTTTTTTTATTTTTTAAATTTTTATTTTATTTTTTCATATTTTATTTATTTTTTTTATTATTTTTATTTATTTTTTAATATTTTATTTAATTTTTTGTTATATTTTGGTTTTTTTTTTTTATTATTTTTTTTTTATTTTTTTTTTTATTATATTATTATTATTGTTTCTTTTTTCCCTTTTGGTTATTAAATTTTTATTTTTTTTTTCGGGGTTTTTTTTTAAAAAGATAAAATGGTTAATGGGTATTTTATTTTTTTTTATGTAAATTTATTTAATATTAAAAATTTTTTCCTTTTTATAAATCTTTTTCTATTTAAAAGTATAATTTTTTAAAAAAAAATTAAAATTTAAAAATTTTAAAAAAATACTTTTTCCCCCCCCTTTCAAATTTTTATTTTATCATTAAATATTATTGCCCAATTTATAATAACAAAATTTTTTTTAACTCAAATTTAAAATATATGATAAAACATATTTAAATTCATTATTAGTTCATAACTTAAAAAATTATAAATAAAAAAATTTTTGAATTTCCTGGGTTACCCCCCTCTTTGGAAATAAATCAAAATGTTTTCTAAATTGTTTTAAATTTTTAAAAAAAAATTTTTAAAAAATATTATTTAAATGATAAATGAAAATTTAAATTTTTAAAAATTATAATTATCATTTTTTTTTTAATAATAGAAAAAGTTTAAAAAAAATTCGGAAAAAAAATTACAAAAAAAAATTAAAAAAGAAAACAAATAAAATTAATTAAGGGGGTTTATATAAATTTTTAACATTTTTAAACAAATAAATTTTAAAAATTAAAATTTAAATTTTTTCTAATTCCCCGAATAATTTTTTTTTAAATTTGGGGATTTTTCCTTTTATTAAAATTTTTTTTTGGAAAATTTAAAAGGTTTTTTTTTAAAATTTGGTTTTTTTTTTTTCTTAAAAATTTTTTTAAAAAAAACCCCTTTAAAAAAAAAATTAAAAAATTTTTTTTAAAAGCTTTTCTTTAAAAATTCAAAAATTTACTACTACTTACTTTATTGTTGTTTAACTATGTTTTATTACTATTAGTCGTAACACATGATAAACTACTTGTTACCATCGCCCACAATTTCTTAATTCCTGTCATATAGTGTCTACGTACGTATGGATTAAAACTCTTCATATTACCATGTGCTTATATATATCTAGCTTATAGTACTAATAATTATTTATACTCACAATTTGACATTAATTATATGCATCTATAACATATTTGATACATATATTACATTATTTTAAGTTGCATAACATCTTATATGATTATCATAATTTATTATACAGGATATTAGTGGTTTTGAATTATTATCATGAGCCTGTGGTTATTACTTAGTCCTCTTATGTATATATTAATTTATCTAGTATTGATTACTTAATTGTATTTTAAGTTAAATTTGTTCTATTTATTGTTACATTGATTATATTACAGATGATAGTAGATGTTATATGATGTGAGTTGAAGGGCTATTATTTTATTATTTAATTATCTAATTATTATTATTATTATTATTACATTATGTATTGTTAATTATGTATGTACGTAGTTATGTATCAATTATCATCGTTATTACTGGTTAGTTATTATATATTGTTATATCATTATAGAATTGTATTATCTAGTTTGATGTTATATTAATTTTATTAATTAATTATTCTTATTCTTTATTTTAATTTATCATTAATTATTATTATATTATTATTATTATTTATATTTAATTGTATCTATTATTGCATTGTTATATTACATTATTACATTATTATGCGATAATGTGCTATTGATTGTATGTACTACTATTTAGTTAACTGATTTCATATATATTATGGGATTATGATTACTTCTTATGATTGTTACTCATACTACATTATTATATTATATGTTGTTATTTTTCTTTTTATCTTATCATTATTTGATATTTATAGTTTGTTCTTATCATTTCATAATTTATCATTATATTTATTTTTCTTCAGTTAGCTATTTACTATTAGGTTCATGATATGTGATATTTATCGTATTCAGTATATATTCATTGTGTTATTAGATTATTGAATATAATTTATGTTATTATTATATTATGTATTATTATTTAAGTTATTAGTTATGGCTATGCTACTTGCATACTTTTTTAACTTTTATCCGCCATGATTGAAGTGTTAGCTATACCTGGTTATTACTACTGCTTTGGTTACTCACGTTCCTGGAGTCGAATATGACAGGTAAAATATTCACTTTCGCATATCTCACGTCATGGCATCACAGTGTGAGTACGGTACTAAATATAGATCCCGTCAGAATCAGTCACAGCTTAACTGAACATGCACTCCGTTGCGGCAGCCTTATATACTATTGTGACTCGCATATAATTCTCTTATATTCACTCTGAAATATTAGATTAAGTAGTCATAATATTTAAACTTTATTATACATAGCTCTATGATTACCAATTGTCTAACCTGTTTATGATAATATGGCTTACTTCTTCAAGAATAATGACGTATATATGATGATGAGTTAGAACTCATGAAAACTAGAATCGTTCACTATGGAGCACATCATAAGAAACTAGATGCTTCAATACTCTTTCAAAGGGACTCATCATGTGAGGTACTATATCAATCTCTCTGTTCAACAATGTATTACTCATGATATTATCGTACCCAGGAACAGTCTACTCAATACTAGATCTCATATTCGACAACCAGTGATGTCATATCAAAAAATCAAGTAACAAATTTTCATTTAATACTGAACTCATTATATGATAAAGTAGTCATTAACAGGTATGAACATTCCTATTAAACTGATGCCAAGATCTAACTTCCAGTCTACTGTCCTACGATATACACATTGCAGCTCAAGTCACTAGTAGAGTAACTCACTATGGGCACGGGATCCTGATTTTAGACACTTAACAAGTACATCTTCATGAAATTTCAACTCTGGCGTATCACTCCAACTGTCATACTTTCCTGAATAACAAAAACGGAATCATTCACATGAATTATGTCGATCAAGTAGGTGTGGTTACTTACTCTATGCTTCTCATATCTTCTGACGACATGTTCAGGATTATACAAATACTATGGGCTCAAGGAGGTGTTTTTCAGTATAAAATGTTTATAGACATAATGATTTTTAACAAATATGTACAATAAGGACATTGGATAGATATACCAATCACTAATCTGATTTAACATGTTAGTACATATATTAAATGACACGGATATGAATATCACAGCGTTTATCTCGATTTTAGTTGCAATAGTATAATGTAATCTACACTAAGTAATGTATACAATGCTATTACAGTTTTCTGATTTGTAGCGCATATGATCGAATCAGATTCACCGAAAATATGTACAATAATATTGACAGTACTAGCAATAGTTTAACGAAGACATGTACCAAGCGAATAGTAACAGCAATTAAATACAGCATAAATACTCAAGAAATCCAGGAAGCTAACAATCATGAAATAATAAAAAATACTTCTTCTTCAGCATGCCATACAGAGAGCAAACCCTATACTACCATACTAAAAACTAATATCCTTGTGCATCTTACACAAGCACCTTTATACAAAATCAATTCACAATATTTACGTTTACTCTTCTCACCAGTCAACTTACCAGCACATTCAAACCACACTTAGTAAATTTTCTCAGTATGCCATCAGCTTATTTACCTATCTTTCAGAATGCGCCACTGGAACGCACCTTTCCACTCTCCGATAGTTTAAAATTTGAGGTGCTGCATCCACTATTAAATCATCATTCCTTTAGGTCGCGAACAAGAGTAGTGTATACATTACCAACAAGTGTTTATTGGTGGAAACGCTACTTTTCACCAGTACTACGGGGGACCTATCTGTACACCTATTTTCTTCCTAATATTACAGTTGCCATTAACCATCCAATATATCCACCCCTATGACAATATCCTACTATAAAGCGTCTAAATTATAACAACTATTCGCACACTCTACAGAAATAATAGTCAAAGCGCAATACCTCTAAAAAATATGATAAGGATAGCATGGAGTCTATAATGTGTCAATAATACCCTACTATTCACAATACCAGAGATATGGCATTTTGGATCATCTTACTACTCCAAATTATCTTCTATCACAAGAGCACTTATATTAAATATGGCAACTAAACTACTTTTATGAAATTTATCACTATTCTAGAATCATAACAACTAGATCTGATAAACATTTATACTAAATCATATGTTAGTTACCCAAATAATCGAAGCCTGAGACTAAAATAATATTGGTTACTGACGAAATTAAATGATCTTCCGCGCACATAACAAAAAAACACGGTAGATGGATAAATATTATCTGTGCAGACTAAAACGGTTCTACATAACACTCTTTTTTTTTCTTTTCTTTTTTTTTTTTTTTTCTTTTTTTTTTTTTAAAGATCAGAAATGCCACGGATCTAGCATGTTTATAAAAGTGCATACATACGTGTTTCATACGACAAGGACTAAATAAAAAATAGAAAGATCAGTTCCTATCTTTGTTGGTATCGCAATAGGACTCTAGTAAAAGATCTATAGGGTAGTAATAATGTAATAATAATTAGACCGAATAGGGAGTCTCCTGAATGAAACAACGATGGATTAACTAACAAGCAGGAAAGCTCCTATTATAAAATTAGGTTGACGATATCGACATATATAGTCGACAAATATTTTATCATAAACGATTTTAATCAAAGACGGAATAATTAGCTGCAAGATAAAGTATGGAGCAAAACTTTATTTAAAATCTAGACAAAACGAATACAGCAAAAGACAAGACTATCAGGAAAAAACTATATATTATCAGCTCAGGTGACATAAAAAAATACACTAATGAAATTAAATTAATAAAAGTTTATATGACCGTCATGCTTCACCAATAATACACGCTGAATATATAGCATTAGAAGGGTAAAGGGAAAGTAAGGCCCTATATGACTGTACAGACTGATTGATTCCAAGTAGGCACGTCAGATAACAAAGCTATACCACACCTTCCGATATTAAACCCACTAGACTTTCTTTGAACAGAGGTAATATTCCAAACAATGGATGTCTCCGCACACCCGCGAGTGCAGTCGACTTCACACACACTTTCCCCCACCCCCACCGAGCCCCATGCCCCTTACCCCCTTCCTCCTCCTGTCTCCTCTCCCCTCCCTCCCCCCCCGACCCTCGAAAAAAAAATCAAAACATGACGAGAGTAAAATGCTGACAATTGACAGGTGCCTGAGAGGTAAATTAGCAAAACAAACAAGGATTTACATACAGTAACTTGTAAAAAAAAAGGAAGTTGCAGCGTAATAAACTCATTAAAAAAAAAAATAAGTTGTAAGAAAACCAGGAAATTTCTCGTCTCTATAAAGAAACAAGCATAATAAAAGAACAAAAATAGCTGGTTCCACGATAAATTTGTTCAACCAGTCCATCCGAAAAAAGGAATGTTTAGACAATGGTTTAAAACAGGCAAACCAGTAAGCATCTTTTATAAAAAAGGTCCTAAAAAGAAAAAATTGCCACAATATACAGCACCAAAATCAATGCAAGCAAATACTTACAAAAATATCGAGAAATTAAGGGATGAAAAACATTAGATTCAAATTTCTAAACAAAAAATATAACACTAAATCAACAAAGCAACACATTTGGGTTTTCGACAAGGCTTAAGTACCATTTAGTGCTCTGACCGTCCTCAACAGTAAAAATCTACTCCAGTGACTTGGATGCTCAACGCATTACAATTGCTCCACGATTTATATAGACGGTACTAAAGAACTTTTGTCCCTATACAGTGAAAAAATGATTATCTTACTACCAAAAATTGGCGAAACATCGTCTGGTATACGTGGTGATATACAATGACTGGATTTAGAGGGATATACCTACCGGCTAGAACTCTTAAAGTGTAACAAATTTCAGAATTGTCTATCTATACCCTTCAAACATATTCAGTACGGAGTCCCTACAGGGTAGGGCCTCGGTCCCATTTATTCCTTATCTAGATAAATGATCTCCCAAAAGTATTTACAAATTTAAAAACAATACTTTTTGACTGATGACTCTACTTATTCATACTAGTGCCAGACCCTACAATCGTGATAGAAACAGCCAACCAAGACCTAGCCCAAAAATTTATAAATGGGTGTGAGTAAGACTACACCGTCAATTTAAACAAAACGTATTCTATGATCTTTACCAACAAGGCGACTAAAATCTTCCTACTATCTGATATACAACAAAAATGTTCATCAAAAAACAAAACAAACCACAGAAATAACCAACACAAAACTACAGGTGTAACTTGTGATGATAACATATCCTTTAAAAAACCACACATTAAATGAATAGGTCTAAATTGTTTAGAAATCGGATCTCTATTATATCAAATTAGAGACCTATGCCTAATACTATACTTAAATTCTCTATAATACCCATGTATTGCCACACTTTCATATTGTACTCCAGCTGGTGCAACAACATATCTCACTCATTTACTTCCCTTTGTTCCGGATAACCAAAAGAAAAAATTAGGACATTACAAATTCGGGCTACTTTGATCTACTCACCCTTTATTTAAGAATAGAACATCTTGAAAGTATTGCACATAAAACAAATTACGATGGAATATATATGCACAAATTAGTACTGGTGTACATTACATTAAACTTGTTCCCTCAACATAACTCCCCACCCGCAACTGTGAACACATCCGTGTACCACAACAAACTGACAGTTTTTCAACACTCACTAGCTACTATGGTCCCACAGATATGAAATAATATACCCTATTATGTTAAGACCCTACCAAACATTATGTTCATTTAAAAGGCAATACAAAAAGTTTAGTGTCCAATACTGACAAGATATTTTCGTTCTAATATTTGTTCTAATTTATATTATAATGTGGTCATGTAGATTTATATCAAGTGCAACAATACATTTGATTAGCATCTACACTGAATCTTGAGCAATTGTATATGTATTTCTCCTGATTTTGTTTTCTTGTTGTGTTTATTTTTTTTTACCTTTTTTTTTTTTTTTTTTTTTTTTTTTTTTTTTTTTTTCTTCGTCTTTTATGTAATTGCTACTGACGTCCTAGATAAACTTGTTTGAAAATTACAGAGATGCTGCCTGAATAGCCGTATGGCTTCGTATGGGCTGCTTACATAAATTATGTTATATAACTTTATTAACGTATGTATTATGTATGGTAAGCATATTAAAGTGTTTCAAGTGGTTCAAGTGTTACAGGTAGGAATATGGGGTTGATATTCCGCAGGAGTTGGCGGGCTCCACAGGCCTTACAACATACTTTTTCTCTATTATTTTCGGTACATTTTTACATTAGGACCAAAATTCCCTACACAATTGGGAGTGTGGTTTCTGTTCACCTTAATAGATTCTAAGAAACATTCTCTCTATTAGCCTTCGTCGCAAATCACTACTTTCGGAGGTATAAGATGTTTTTAATAGGACGGAGTGTATATGATATATGAAAATAAAACTAACCTAACCCCACCTTTAGACTCACTAATCTAACCTAACCTAACCTAATCCCACGCTTTAAACCTCCGAAAGAAAGCCAAAATCCTCATTAAAAAGTGTCCGAGGCAAGGGAAGAAAGAGGCGATGCAGGTCACAAGAGGAAGAAGAGTGAGGCAGGAGTAAACCCTTGTAGCTCGCCTCCCTATGAACAACATGTCATTATCTCCAAAAGTAATGATTTGCGACGGAAGCTCATTGAGAGAATGTTTCCTAGAATCCAATAAGGTAAACAGAAACCACACTCCCAATACGAAGGAACCTTAACTCGAAAATGCCAGTGGTCGCTGACAGTTTTAACTCACAGGTTGATAAATAAGTTGGTCTACTGGAAAACAAAATATGGTTTATTTTACTGCACTTAAAACACAAAAAGTATAATACTAAGAACGATTTTCTTCTATATGTATATTGTATAGAAGTCTGATTCTGTAAAACATGAATATAACCAAATAGCGATGAAGGTTATGTTGCGGAGGTGATGGAAATGTTTCTTTATGAAAGTATATAGTCAATAACAAATGTTTAGAAGGTAACTATACCTGGGGCAGTCATATTTTCCTGTAATTTGTTGTGTATCAATTAGATAGAAAGCATGGAAGTGCAATGAGTCGACGCGTGAAGTCGCAATGTTTTGATTCAATCTCCCCGCCACAATGCGCGGCATGTCGCCTCCACATTCAGAACCTACCTGGCCGCCGTCCTTTACGATTTCGGCATTCCATATTCTTCTTCTTTCAAAGCATTGCTTATTGTATTTTGACAAGCGTTTGCCAGACGCAGCAGTACTGTCTTAGAAAACAGTGTGAACATTGCCCCCCAATAAAACGCTACAATATACATGTAAATAATATATTAAGCTTTGATACTCGAGGCGAGTAATTTGCTTAAATTGCTTTTTTAGAACGTTCAATCGTAATGCATGTCATCCATACAAATAGTAGAACAACATAAGAACTAAATTTTTTGGTATTCAGATGCGGTGCATAAATATTTATCGCGATTTTTTATTTACGAAAATGCGAGTCGCGGAGCTAAAACACAGTAGACCAACTTTGAGTTAAAGCGGCCAGCGACCACTGGCATTTTCGAGTTACAGTTATCTCGTTTTGTGTAGGGAATTTCGGTCCAATTGTAAAATAATACCTTATATACGGCTCAGTATAATTGCAGTAGTTATTTACTTTCGGACACCAAAAATATAACACCCATTTTTATATAAAAATTGCTGAGTTAGGTTACGTTTAGTTTAGGTTAGGTTGGATTTAGGTTATGTTAATTGAGGTTTGGTTTAGGGTACGTTAGGCTTAGGATATGTCTGGGCTTGGTTATATTGAGTTATTTAGCTTAAAACAACGAATTTGATGGTGCGCAATTGTCCGGGTGGTTGGCGCCGCCCACTCCTGCGGAATATTTACCAAATGGGTATTATTATGGTTTAGGTCATCCTCGAGCTTGACAATTCTAACCTGTCTCATAGTGTAAATTTCTTCATTCCAAGTCTTTTGAACCCAATCTCCCATGGCGAAATTTAATAATAATGGCAATACATATATTACCTAAAATATAATTGTTTCAACCAGAAACTGCGTTAGGTTAAATTAGATTATGTTTTGTTAGGTTAGAGGTGGGGTTTGGTATATTAACAGATGATATAAAAAACATATAAGAAAAAATTCAAAACTACGGCAGTGAGAGGATAAATTGAGTTATATGGATATTGTTCCATGGCTTAATAAGTCACGACTTATTCAATTTTCAAAACTTTATTTATAGTGAGCCTACTCTAAATTGCTTCTATTCTCAACAGGATACCATTCTTCATCAACAGTTTGGTGGAGGATGCACTTCAATCACTACAGCAGCTGGAAGCAGGTGCTGCCCGCATTGCTGGAGTCAACACATATTGAACCACCATCCCAAGCTGATGAACCTTCCTCCTGCTCCTTCCTTCTGGTTGACGAAGGTCAGGCCAAACACCTGAAGAAGAGGAGGAAACTCAAGCTACAAATACTCAAGGAAGAGCTGCTCGCTGAGCAAGCAAAGAGGAGGACAGAGACGGCCAACGCAGAAGCAGCAATAACAAAGGCTATTACAGAGAGATCTCGGGGAGAGCTTTCTTTCCTTAAAATAAAGGCAGAAAAAGCTAAATAAAACTTAGAAAATTAAACGTTATGAAGTGATTATGACCATTTACTTCCACCCAGCTTTACATGATGATAAGAAACTTGACAGTATATGAAACTCATCACTAATTTGATATTAATAGAGTTTCAGCATTTTAAGTAATGCAATATATATTTTTTTTCTCTCTTTCTCTCTTAGCAGGGCTGGGCACAAGTTTGGGTTATGTGTTACTGGGAGGTAGTTGTTAATACTTACTTGAGTGGAGACTTGGTATATTCCTCTGCACTCGTGGTGGCGATTACTATTACAGCAGTGGATGTTGTGCAGCTTGACAGGGAGGAGCATCTCTAAAAACAAAAACATAATTAATAGTATATATTACTAGTAATAGCATCATTGTCTTGGGCGACTTCAATGCTACTACTGGCAATGTGAGAGATGGCTACGAGTTATGTGTTGGTCCCCATGGCTCCGGTACCAGAAACACCATGAGTTCTCTGCTTCTGAACTTTGCAAGGTCCAAAAGGTTGAGAATTGCAGGTTCTTGGTATCAGAGACCAGAGCTGCACCGCTGGACATGGTATAGTAATGCCGGAGGGGTAGCAAAGGAGATCGACCACATCCTCGTTAGCACTCGTTGGAGGATCCTCCAGAACTGCAAGGTTTACCGGAGTGCTGAGTTCTTTGGAACAGATCCCAGACTTGTTGTTGCTACACTCAAGCTTCATGTCAAGTCCAGAAGAATCTCAAGAGGTAACCATACTGTGTTTCATCTTGAGAAACTGAAGGACTTGACATGTGCTCATGAGTATGCGGTGGCAGTCTCAAATCGGTTTGATGTGCCCGGTGCTCTCGGGGACCCTGTAGAACTGTAGGATACCTTCAAACGTGAAACTCTACAGGCTGCCAAGGAGTGTATTGAGGAGCGCCCGAGGTCAAGGCGTGGTTTTGTCTCGACGGAGACGCTGAAGAAAATCGAGGAGAGTCGCGCTGCCAGGCTGGCTGGGAACCGGGACCAGCACAGGGCTCTGTCACGCTGGACTAGAACCCTCCTGGGGAGAGACAAGGAGAGGTATGTCAGGAGTCTCGCTGAGGATGTCGAGGGTCATTTGAACGCTAATGACCTCGACCCGCCTACCGAGCACTGAAGACTCCGTTCCAAGTCTCCTTCTCGGGCGAGTGTATTCGAACAGCAGATGGGCCCTCGTGTGTCGGACATGGATGGCAGATGGCTCGTTGGGCTGAGTACTTTGGGCAGTTGTTCACGGTGGACCCTCCAACTGAGCAGCTTCAAAACCACTGGGTTACAGGCAGTGGATGCCGATCCTCCCATTGACGAAAGCGCACCCTCTCTTGACGAAGTCAGAGAGGCGTACCCAAGTTGAGGGGTGGAAAGGTAGCTGGTGTTTGTAATATCAGTGGGGGAGCTCCTCAAAGCTGGGGGTGAGGCCATGATCCACGGGTTGTATGCTGTCCTGACTGCCGTGTGGCAATCAGGTACCATTCCCCCTGACTGGAAAAAGGGGTGGTTGTCCTATCTGGAAAGGGTAAGGGGACCGTCAGGACTGCAACAATTACCGCGGTATTACACTGCTCAGCGTACCAGGCAAGGTGCTTGCCCTCTATTGCTGCCCACGGATTCGCAGCCATCTGGTGAAGCATCAGATACCTCAGCAGTCTGGGTTCACGCCTGGTAAGTCAACAACGGACCGTATCCTAGCGCTTCGTGTCCTGGTGGAACGCCGACGTGAGTTTCGACAGGGGATGGTTGCAGCCTATGTTGATTTCAAGAAGGCGTTTGACTCAGTGCATGTGAGTCACTCTGGGATCCTTCTGCGACTTCGAGGGATTCCTGCAAGGACTATTGCTTTGATAACTGGTCTGTATTCTTGGACTGAGAGTGCTTGTGAAGTGTGGGGCAGGTGTATCCGGGTTTTTCCTATGATACAGGAGCGAGGCAAGGGTGCGTCCTTGCCCCATCACTTTTCAAAGCTTGTATGGACTGGGTATTGGACAAGGTTGTAGATCAAAGTGATTGTGGAGCATCCGTTGGCCACACCAAGATCACCCGATCTTTGTTTTGCCCAAAGATGCAGCAATCTTTGCTGAGACGCTGGAGGTCCCGGTGATGGCTCTCGAGGCGCTTTCACAAGGAGGCAAAGCCTTTGGGACTTGAGGTCTCCCGGCTCAAGGACCAAGGTCCAGGTGTTTGGAGACCTACTAGATGAAGCAGTACAGTCTGTTCTGCGTTTTGACGAGGACATTGATATCTTGGAAAGTTTTACATACCTTGGTAGCGCAGTCCATAATGACGGCGGGTCACGTCAAGAAGTCTTACGGCGGATTGGCATAGCCCACGGTGTTTTGGACTCGCTCAGCGGAGTATTTGGCGTTGTCGGTTTCTTTGCAGGAGGACAAAGATCCGGATCTTTCAAATCGCTTGTGATCCCTGTCTTACTCTATGGTTGTGAGATATTGGACACTAAATAGTGACTTGAAGAGACGAATCAATGCCCTTTTGGGAATAAGTGTCTTCGCGAATCATGGGTATCGCTGGGATGATTACGTATCAAATCAGCGATTGCACCGTGAGACTGAATCGAGGCCTATTACCTGCATAGTCCGCCATGCCAACTTCGGCTATATGGGCATGTGGCACGCTACCCCGAAACCGATCCTTCCCATCGGGTTGTATCTGTAAGAGACAATCCGGCGTGGAGGAGGCCAAGGGGGCGCCCACAAGGCTCGTGGCTGGGGCAAGTTGATGTTTCTTGTCGAGAGCTGCTTGGTATGGGAAAGGAGCCTGCATGGAGCTCGCGCGCGGTGACCCTCGGGAGTGGCGTCGTAGGGTGGGCGAGGCGACGCGCCCCCCCGGGGTATGCCCCCAATGTTTGATTAAAATAGCATCATTTTATTATCAAATGTCCAATAATTCCTACTTGTAATTAGTATCAAAATTATCAGTCCCTATAAAAGCTGATTTGTGACTGGTTGTGCACTTACTGTCCGTGTGAGGGTTTAACATATTTCCCCTGTAGCGCACACCTCCCAGCATCATCCGTACAGGGAGGGTGGTGGTTGGGTGTGGAGGTTCGCGTCCTCGTCAACTTCATGTCCCCCTTCTCGTAAACCCCGGTTTCTGTCTTTACATAGGTTTTCAGATAGCACAGACCCGATTATGGGCACGCATAAGCGGGGGGATTTATTCTTATTTCACTGTGGAGATATGAAACCGCCGCTTCCATGCCCGACCCCCTTTCTCTCCACAACACTTTTTTTTTTCTTTGTGACTCTGAAATGCAAAAGATGAATTTCGATAATGGTCACGATCAAATTCCCCCGCAATAGAAAATAATAATCTTGGTTTTTTAAATTTCCCCAGGACTATGCTGGTGCACATTAGGGGGAGTGAAAATGGCCCCAAAATTTTTTTCTTTAAATTTTTAACTTACTTGAGGTCTTAAAAGCTGCCAAGGAAAATAAAAACAATAGAAAAAAAAAGTTTATTAAAATCGAAAATTTTTTGATCGCCCACCATACGTTATAAGTTTACAATAATATCGATTTTACACAGAAATCCTACACTACAATAAACACCCGACTATATATTTTTGTTAATTTGGTCACTATTATGCTAACGATAGAGTCTGAGTTATGCATGCATGGTTTTCAGAATTTAGTCATTTTTGACTCAAGTTTGGGCAGAACTCCCGAAAGCGACCGAGCCCAAAATAAATCCATGCGGGACGTCTCGCCACACACAGCGGCTGAAGCCTCGGTAACTACTTCACGCTTTTTCCACCGCCTGTGTGTGACAAAGAAACGGGGGAAGAGGAAACTGGTGAAATTTGAGCAGATCTAGACTTTCCCTTCAATTCGTTGCCCGTCAATCCATCGTAACAGGAGGCTCCTCACGGTCAAAGTCTGCAATGCCTGGTTTTCGGTCGCGTCGAGGTTGAGCGGGGCACTCAAAACCCTGCGGATTTTGTTTGCAGACACATGTTATCTTCCTTCGTGATTCTTCTGAGTCCGGATCCCTTACATTGGTCGCTCATCTGTGATCATGGCTAATGCACTTCTCGGGGTGTCCGCAAACCCTTTCGCCGAATAAACCGGGGGCAAACGACTTTTT
Source organism: Chionoecetes opilio (assembly GCA_016584305.1). Taxonomy (NCBI): domain Eukaryota; kingdom Metazoa; phylum Arthropoda; class Malacostraca; order Decapoda; family Majidae; genus Chionoecetes; species Chionoecetes opilio. Next base: position 3,836 of record JACEEZ010012989.1, on the reverse strand, counting down.
TTAGAGAGGAGCTGAGGTCCATGTTCTCCCCATCTCCCGTGCCGAGTTTGGCCCCATTTTTGCATAGGGCGGGTCTTGGGCAAACCCAGTTGGGGCGTAACCCGGATATGAAGTGACGGATTTTTAAGTTGTTGGTTTTGGTGCTCGAGGCCAACATAAAGGTGGAATTTTTTGGATTGTAAACCATCGCGAGGGGTTAAATGGCCCCCGGTTTTTCGCAATGCTAATCACAGGGACAGGTCCTTCACTGACACTTACCTTCCCACAGGTACTGCGGGTCTGCTAGGTCCTTCACGTCAACATGGGGGCAGTCTGTAATAGCGATATAGGTTCATACGATGTTATTAGAGTTCCGGCATGTTGTGAAGATTTTCCCATCGGTCCAGAAGCACTTAGGGGCCTGTAGTTTTCCATCTAAATGCTGAAACGATGTCGCACGGGGGGGCCGTTAGCATGTAATAACACACGAGCCATTTGCAGCGGGGTTTTTGTATAATTTTTCAAGCTGCCGAAAAACTCCCCCATTTTCCCGTTTGACGCGGTTCCGTCGCATCCGACGACTTTCACATTGTCGAGATCCACACTTCGGCACCAAGCATTTAAAGTTACTTTGGAAATTGCCCTTTCTTTTTTCCTTGACGGGGGTCACTGGGCCAAAATACGATGAACCTGGTTACAAATAATGCTGCGGCTCTTTTGATCTCTGTCCCGGGGGGCCAATGCCTGCGGCGTTCCCCTCATTTTTTCATCATTCTATCCTTTTGACTGTCGTAGTACAATTCGGCTAAAGTCTATGATGTCAGTTTTGTCCCTTTTGACGATTCTACTTTTTTCTCGGCGAATTTTACTACGATCAAGACTTTGAAGTGTCCTTTGGAGACAAATTTCCATGTTTGTAGCCAGCTGAGGCAATAAGGGTCTGCTCATCTGGACGTCCGTTTTTATCCACGTTTAGCCAAAGATGGGGAACGTACATCATCTCCCTTCTTTGGTCGTTTACTCTCCCGGGGTCGATAGATCAGGTTTTCAGGGGGACTTAGATCGGGTGTGTTTTTTCTCGCTGTTGTCGGTGTCTCGTCCCTTTTCTTTTGTTGTAGTTTCCAGAATTAATTGCTGCTTCCATTGTTCTTGGTGAATACTGCTCTTTCTCCCATTTACTCTCTTTTTCCCGGATATTTTTTTTTCTTAGCTTTTTTTGTTTCCCTCAAATCGATGTTCCTTAAAAATCTTTTTGGGTCCTCTCTGTCCTCAGAAACTTTCTTTCTTTAAATGGGGCTTTGTCCCTCCTTCGCACTTTTCGCTCACACGAAATCTACACATTTGCTTTTCTAATGTCGAAGAGTTTTATCCGCTTCTCTGAACTGTTCAATTGTTGCTTTTTGTTTTCCGTTTTCCTTCCCAGCCTTGTATGGTTTCAAAATCTTGTTTTCTCGTTTTTCGGCTGAGCTTTCAAATCACTCGTCCGTGCTCCAGTCGGAAGAGACCTTTCTCCCCCCAAGTTCAACATCAACGAAAAATTTTTCGATACTTCGGCGAACGGTGAAAATTTGTTTTTTTTTCCTTTCAGCTGATGTCTTGTATGGATTAAGCCCTTTAAACTCAGCGTAGGTGGGAAGAACTTTTTGGGGTATCTGCTGGCGCGCCAAAAATCACATATGCCGCCTTTTTTCCCCCGTAATATTTTCATTCTGAAAAAACCCCCAATTTTTATAAATTTGCAATAAAATTTCAATAAAAAAAATCTACAGCAAACTAATGTTTTATTTGCATAAAATGCATGAAAACCGCATCTTGGATGACTCATATGAGCAAAGCGATCGTTAAAAAATGAAAAATGCCATATATTAAAATCCTGGGGGTCGTCAAACAATGCTCAATTTTATTATAATTTCCATGATTGTTTCTAAACCCCTTGGCAACTATTTCCCCTCAAATTTAAAATTATAAATCCAAAAATGATATGTTCACCCAACCCACTGCACATGCCTTTTAACGGGGTACTTTTTCACTATTATGTTATGTCAGCATAAAACCCCTGTATACCTGGACTGCGCAGGGGAAATTGGCCCGTCGCACAAGGGCGAAGTAGGAGGGCCCCTCGTTCATATATAAATTTATTATAATATTATATTTATAATTATATATATATATATAATAATATATATTATATATATATTATATATATATATATATATATTATTATATATATATTATAAAATAATATATATATATATATTAAAATTTTATATTATATTAAAATATATATATATATATATAAATATATTAATTATATTTTAAAAGGTCATTGAGGTTTACAGTATAAAAATATATACTTAATTTCGTAAAAGTTTGTTCTATAATATTATCAAATAAAAAAAAATAAAACACGCTAAAGAAAATCCCTTACGGGAATGAAAAATATGCATGAACTTAATTTCACTTCAAATCTTCGATATTTAAAATTTGCGAGTCAACTTTCATGAGGGGATCAAAGAAGCGCAGTGTTTTAGCTTTTCCCTTGCATATTTCTTTTTGAAAATTAATCAAACCATGCATAAGTTAGCGTTAACCAAATAAAAAAAATCATCAATGGGTCATTTTCCCCATTGATGTGTTATTTTTTTAGTCAACGCTAATTAACAGGTCTAATTCATTTATCAAAAAATTAAAATTTTAAAAAATTAAAAAAAAAAAACATCAATGGGGAAAAACTACCCGGGATTGATGATTTTATTTATTTTTTTTAACGTTATTTAGCATGGGTTTTAAGAATTTATCAGATAAAAATATAGCAATGGAAAACTAATCAATTTCGCTTCTTTGAACTCTTCATTTTAAAAGTTAATCGCAAAGTTTTAAATGGCGAAGGTTGAGTGAAAATTAAGTTCAAGCTATTTCTTCAAAGTCTCGTAAAGGCATTTCTTTAGCGGTTTTACGTTTTTTATTGATAAAATTATAGAACAAACATTTTTCGAAGTTACAGTATACATATATATGAAAAACCCTCTATATGATAGTCCATAACCCAATATCTTTAGTCGGGCGCCCCGCAGGCCCCCTTGCGCCCCCCAATTCAAAAAAATTGGGGCGTGAACAGTTCAGGTATACAGGGTTATGGCTCAGTATATTGTGCAGTTGTTACTTTGTCTTGCGGAAACCCAAAAAAATAGGGAAAATTTTTATATAATAAAGTTAGGTTTGGTCAGGTTTAGGTTTAGTTTGGTTAGATTTAGGTGTTTAAGTTAAATTAAGGGTATATTTTGTTTGATTTTTTTTGTTGTTTTAAACCCAAATGGGTTTAAATTAAACCCGGCCCCGGGAGCCTGGTGTTATCTATTAAATTTTATAATAAGTAAGCAAATTTGACGGTAAGCAAGGGCCCCGGCAGCCCATGTTGGGTTTTTTAAATTTAATAACAAATTTAATGGGACAATAAAACCAGCCAGCCCCAGTATTTAGCATTGCTACTCATGAGTTTTTTTTTAAACAAATTAAAGAGGTATCAGCTGGGCACCCTTTATAAAAAGAGACCTTCTTTATTGAAGGTTGTTAAACACCTTTTGTAAGGGGCTGTAATATGTTTTTGATTTAGTGCACCGTTTAGAGGCTAAGCTTATCAAAATATCCTACCTATCCGCATAACCCAACATTTTTGCATCTCCGCCATTTGAACCAAAATTCCCCGCAAAAAAAATTACATCTCAAAGAACTGATTTTACAAGCGCTTACTTTTTGGTATATATAAAAAATTGAAAACGGAAAATTTCAAAATTTAACCCCCCCCTTCCTTTGACAGGTAAAACGGTTATATTTTACGGGAAAAAAAAACCCCCCCT
>JACEEZ010012987.1:0-14239 GCA_016584305.1 Chionoecetes opilio | reverse complement strand
CCCCTTCACTCTCCCCCTCCCCCCCGGCAAGCCCTTTAAAGGCTTTGCTTCACACAATATGAAAACAAAAACATGAGTTTAGCCCCTTAATTACAGAGCTGATACGTCATAACCTTCAAGAGGTGCCGATATTATGTAATTTCTAGCCGCAAGTCCCCCTCCGGGCGGCCTTTTGCTAGCTCCTGCGGAGGTTTATTGGTGGGGGCCTTCGACCCACACTGTGTTTGGTGGGCCTGGGCCCCACCAAACACAGCCTCTCCGAAGCCCTTCTAACTTTCCTAAATCATGGATGTTGAAATGTATGTATTAACGCCACCCCATCTCATACCCCCTTCAATCCTATTCATCATCTTCATCATCTCATTTCATCATCTCATCACATCATAGCCCCTTCTAACTTTCCTGAAAGCAAAGCCGCCCTCCGGCGGACTTTTGGCTAGCTCCTGCGGAGGGTATTGGTGGGACCTGGGCCCCACCAAACACGACTCTCCAGATAGACCCATTACCCACCACCTCGGCCACCAAACCAGACTCTCCAGAAGCCCATTCTAACTTCCTGAAATGTATGTATTCCCCCACCCTTCACCCCCACCCATTACCCACCCCCCCCCCCCCCCATTCACTCACCCTTTACCCATCACCACACACCCATTCACTCACCCTTACCCATCACCAAAACACCCATTCAATCACCCATAACCCATACCCCCCCCATCTTTTCCCCTCACCCATCACCCATCACCCCCACCCATTCACTCACCATCACCCCACACCCATTACCCATCACCCCACCCATTCACTCACCTTTCCCATCACCCTACATCAAGGTTTCGTCAATTATCGCAACCATTTTTTTCTTCATAGTTCTCGCTAATAGCTGCTAAAAAAAGAAAAAAATAAGTGATCGGATCATCCTATAAGTGGGCTTAAAACCTTCCCCGGGGTCAACCTGATTCCAAAACTGTGACATATGATGGGATTCCGCCACAGGGGCGGCACCTATCCGGACAGACGGGACAGACAAAACAGACACACACACACACCCCACACTTGCGCTTATATTATTTCTAGCCGCAAAGGGCCCCCCTCCGGGCAGCCCTTTTTGGGTACTCTTGCGGAGGGCTATTGGTGGGCCCTCGGCCACCACCCGTGTTTGGTGGGCCTTCGGCCCACCAAACACAGACTCTCCAGATAACCCCTTCTTACTTTCCTGAAATCATGGATGTAAAAATGTATGTATTAACGCTAACCCATTCACATCATAGCCCTTCTAACTTTCCTGGAAGCAAAGCCGCCCACCGGGCGGACTTTTTTGCTAGCTCCTGCTGAGGGATATTGGTGAGCCTCCACCAAACACAGACTCTCCAGATAGACCCATTACCCACCAACTCGGCCCACCAAACACAGACTCTCCAGATAGCCCTTCTTACTTTCCTGAAAGTATGTATTCCCCCCACCCCATTCACTCACCCATTACCCATCACCCACCACCCATTCACTCACCCATTACCCATTACGCCCCCCCCCCATTCACTCCCCACTACCCAAAACCCACCACCCATTCACTCACCCATTACCCATCACCTCCCACCCTTTTCCTCAGCCATTACCATCACCCCCCACCCATTCACTCACCCATTACCATCACCACACACCATTCACTCACCCTTACCCTCACCCCCCACCTATTACCTCACCCATCACCCATCACTCCCCCCCCATTCACTCACCCATCACCCCACACCATTCCCCATAAACCCACCCATTCACTCACCATTACCCATCACCCTACATCAAGGTTTCCTCAATTCTCGCACCCACTTTTTTTCTTCACAGTTCTCGCTAATAGGTGCTAAAAAAGCAAAGAAACTAAGTGATCGGATCATCCTATAAGTGGCTTAAAACCTTCCCCTGGCAACCTGATTCCAAAACTGTGGACATATGATGGAATTCCGCCACAGGGGCACCTATCGCGGACAGACAGATAGACAGACAGAGAGACACACACACACACACACACACACTTTCGCTTATATATATATATAGATATATACTAGTCGCAAAGCCGCCCTCCGGCGGCCTTTTGGCTAGCTCCTGCGGAGGACTATTGGTGGGCCGAAGGCCCACCACCTGTGTTTTGGTGGCCACCAAACCCTGACTCTACAGATAGCCCTTTCTAACTTTCCTGAAATCATGGATGTAGAAATGTATGTATTCCCCACCCCATTCACTCACCCATTACCCATCACCCCTCACCCATTCACTCGCCATTACCCATCACCACACACCCATTCATCACCCATTCCCCATCACCCCTACCTATTCCCTCCCCCATCACCCATCACCCCCAACCCATCACCCCCCACCCATTCACTCACCCATCACCCCACACCCATCCCCATCACCCCACCCATTCACTAAACCATCACCCATCCCCCTACATGAAGGTTTCCTCAATTCTCGAAAACCCACTTTTCTTTTCACAATTGTCGCTAATAGGCTGCTAAAAAAAAGAGAAAAAAATGTCGGATCATATCATAAGTGGGCTTAAGACCTTCCCTGGTCGAGCTGGCTCCAAAACTGTGACATATGATGGAATTCCGCCAGGGGGGGCGGACCTATCGCGGCCCGACAGACAGACAGACAGACAGACACACTTTCGTTTAATTATTTTTATATAATATATATATATATATATTAACTAAATATGTTTTAAAGTAATCGTCCAGACCATTTCATCTTTCCTGATTTAATGCAATCAAAGCATAGCCATTAACGAGTATATCAACAATACGTCGTCACTTTTTGTATCCAGTCAGCCGTTTTGAATAATCCGCAATCAAAATCTGCAAATTTCCCCCGAGTTTTAAAAACGCTCACAAGGTTTGCAGACGCTCAGGCTCGGGCTCGGTGACGTAGCATCAGGAGGCTCATCTTCCCGCGCTGATCAGAGAGCACGTAAAACACAGAGATAAATACAGGGTGTAACACGAGTTTATGCAAATGTTGATACAGGAGATAGACCGAATTATTCTAAGAACAAAATGCTCTTACCCATATGTTTTCTGAAGCTTTCTTACGTGACATGGAGTGAGAAAGAATTACCGCGGGCCGTCATGTAACTCACGGCTAGCGGGGCAGGAGGGATGAATGGGCACTCGCGGCGTTGCCCCCGGGAAATTTGAATTATTTAATCATAATTTCTATAGTTATGGACATTACAGTATCTTATAAGTTTTAACTACACAATCGATATTAATAAACGGCTGTTTATTTAACAAATAACAGTACATGAGAACAGCAGGGCTGTCATAAGCAATAATGTAAAGGCTACTTGACATTATGTGGGCGAGGGAGAGGCAAGGTGGGTAGGGATGGGGTGCCGTGCGAGGCTACATCAGCTGTGTCCCTCCTTCTCTCGCCCAGATTAGTGGCAGTGTTTTAGTTTGAGAGAGTGAATTCTGGGACAATGCCGTACTTTTACAGTAACGTGGAGAAATGCGGATATGGTTTTTTATCTACGGGTTCTGCAATGGAAGTGCAAATGCTCCCGTACAGGAATACAGAAAAAGATACCCTAACAGAAAATGTCCCATGTTGGGAACATTTTACAGGGTATTTAAAACACCTTCGTGACAAAGGATCTTTCCAGGAAGGGGTGCAACAGCTGAAAGGATGGGGGAACATGGAAAGGGTTTGAGGCAGATTCTCATGCAGCGGAAAACACCCCCAGACATAAGCACAAGAAGAATATCCCTCCGATTTGGAGTTTCTCACATGAAAGAATGGAGGGTGCTGAGAAAAGAAGGTCTTCATCCATATCATCTGCACAAGGTTCAACATCTTCAGGAGGGAGATTCAGTGAGGCGATTGGAGTTTTGTAAATCGCTACAAGCAAATTCCCAGCTGTGGAAATATATTTTTTTCACCGATGAGGCCATTTACCCGTGCCGGAATGCATAATGCTCATAATGAACATTGGTGATCAAAGGAGAAACCTCACAAGATGGTAAAAGTAATTCCAGCAAAGATTTTCTATTAAAGTCTGGTGTGGGATGATTGGTGAGCACTTGATGCCCACACATCTTTCAAGACGCATTAACGGGATATTTTATGCTAACTTTTTGATAGATCACCTCCCCTACTCCTAAAATGTTCCCCTGGGACACGGCGCCGACTAGTATTTCAGCATGACGGGGGACCACCACACTTCAGTAAGCAGTGAGGCAGCATCTTGACCAAGCATTTCCTGGACGGTGGATAGGCCGGGGAGGAACCACACCCATGGCCTGCCAGATCACCAGACCTAACACCACTGGATTTTTTTTCTCTGGGGAACATGAAATCACATGTATACAATAAGAAAAGTGACAACAAGCAAGAACTTCTGGAGAGAATAATGGGGAGCTTCACAGCACATCAAGAACAAGCCAGAAATTCTAAGAAAAAGTGTTTATTCCATACTTTAGCGAGCGCAACTGTGTTTGAAGCTGATGGTGGCCACTTTGAACACTTGATGTGATCACACAACATTAAGGGAAGTCATGATGACAAGAGACAGTACGTAAGAGTAAGTAGATCGAGCTGCCGGGGGTTACTGACATCAGCTGTAGACGTTTCCACGTAGCATTTTAAAAGTATTAGTGTGTCAATTTCAGCTATGCTGTCTTCATGTAATGCTTATCAGTAAATTTAATGAATCTTTGTCTCGTTTTAAGATACTGTAATGCTCCCTAATTTGTAACAATCATAATTAACTAATGTTCATAATTTCAGAGATGACCACGTTCCGTAATAATCCCCTATCCAGAACCCCATATCCAGAATAATACTCCACATTACCGTAAGCGTACAACACTGTCTACAGCTTATTTCTCTCAAATTTATACTAAATAAGTCATGATTTAACTCTCTCAAACTAAACACTGCCGCTAATCTGGGCGGAGAAGGAGGGACACAGCTGATGTAGCCTCGCACGGCACCCCATCCCTACCCACCTTGTCTCTCCCTCGCCGACATATGCCAAGTAGCCCTTTAAAATTATTGCTTATGACAGCCCTGCGTTCTCATGTACTGCTTATTTGTTAAATAACAGCCGTTTATTAATATCGATTGTGTAGTTAAAACTTATAAGATACTGTAATTGTCCATAACTAGTAGAAATTATGATTAAATAATTCATAATTTCACCGGGGATATACCGGGGAGTGCACATCTCATACCTCCTGCCAAAATAAAGAGACAGATAAAGAAAGATAAAGAGACACCCGTTAATCCACCTCGTACTCGGGCTCAAACATATAGGATCCCATGACAATCTGAGGTTCGTTTTCCTCATAGTATACGCGACCAGCGTCATTTCTTTCGGTGGGCAGATTGAGCATCGTACTCTAAATCTGTCACAGCGACAGATTCACTGTCTGACACCGAAGTACAATCGTCATAATAACATTTGCCGACAGGTTTCCCGAAGTGTGTCTGCGGGGGTCCCTGTTCTGACGTCATCAATAACAGTCGTAGCCCTGTTGGAGGGAGATTTTTTTTTTCGCGCGCTTTTTTCAAAAGTCGTGTTTTTACGGAAAAAAGGCCTGGAAATCAATTATTTTTGGTGGATTAGTGTTTTGAATGTACATTTAACATAATTCGGCAAAAAAAAAATGGGTCTGGACGATTACTTTAAGACGAAAATATTAAATTAAATAAATTTATAGCGTTTAAAAAAAAACAGAGCGTCAGGGATAATAATAGGCAGGTAATAACAAGGCAGATACTAACTTTACATAAACATTAAAATCGGTGAAAAATTACTAACTAAAACGTACAAAACCTAAATAAATTTTGCGTTTATATTATATTACGAAGATTATAAAAAAATTATAGGTATAATTTATATCACAACCCAAAAATAGAATTGCATGCATGACTTAAAAACAAAATTAAATAAAACCTTCAAGGAATTAATGTTAAAAAGTGGTCACCTAATACATACAAATTTGATTAACTTTATAAAAAACTATAATTATGAATTTCCTGTGTTGGCTGACCGTACCCTCGCCTATACAGGTTTCTGATGTCAAGTGTTCGAGTCCTTTCCAAGCCTGTTTTTCTTACATTAATACTTCAACCCACTCTCCATCATTCCAATTGAATTATAAGTAGACTCAATGCCATATTTATGTAATGAGTTGGATAGAGCTACCCTCACCCGTCTTGGATACTGTAGGGGTGTGTTGAAAAAAAAAAAAAAAAAATCGGAAATGGAGACGCTTTTTATAGGGTTTTGGGACACTCCTAAATCCAACCAAAGGTGTTTTTTTTAAAAAAATAAAGTCATTTAGCTGGGTGCTTTGCAATTTAAAAAATTTGAGTTTTTTCCTCATTTCCCATTGAAAGCAAGCTTATGCAGGCGACCTGAGGGCGATAGGATGATATCTAGGGCGAAATCTAGCGCGAGTGGTGGTTTCATGTTAAACCCTAGGCCGAGGTGCACGTTTTTTACTATATAGACAAAAATTATGGGCCTGTCTAATGGCAGATCACAGTTCGGAAAGCAGCAAAAGCATAAAATTTTAAAACTTACGAGTAGTTATGCCTACATACGTAAGCTTGACGTTATTGACACCTGTGTCAATAACGCCATAGTAATACCTGGATACCGCCACGGGATCGAGACTGATCCAGCCCGATTCAATTCCTTTGATTTTAATCCAGCCCTTGTCCACAGGTTTTTTGAGATATGCAGTCAAGCGGTGTTTTACGGAAGCATTATGGCTGGAGGGACGAGAGCCATATACCCCCCTGAGCTGCCCCATAATGGTTACATAGTCTTCTTTGACATCTCTTATCACCTCATTTCCATCGCCCAGTGTGATTCGCGCCTTCGCCCCCTCCTCTTTGCTGTCGAAACTGTATTCCGTCGATGCCGGCGGTTCTCAGCCAAAATCTGGGCGTCAGCGTTAACTTTCCCATCGCCCGGCCCTGCTTCTCCCCACTTGCTATGGTCCACGAGGAGGCGCGGATCCCCCCTGGTTTGCCAGGCCCCTGTCGATGTTGTAGGAGAGTATGACGGGGAGGCCCCGTTGAGGGGACTCCATGCCTGGTAGCCGCCAGCATCTTTAGAGGAAAGTGTTCCCTGTTCTGGGTGGTCTCACTCCCCCAGGCGGCATGAAAATCTCACCCAGTTCTTCACACTTTTCCCGAGAGCCGATCCTTTATCGATCTCCCTCCCTTCGCCTGCAGCTCCTTCTTTGCCACCTCTCTGTCACCTCCGTTGCCTTCCTCTTTCTCCTGCCTTCTCTTTATCTCCTGCTTTCTCTGCAGCGCCATCTTCTGCTTGGCTGTTTCCGCTGAATCCTTGGATCCTATATGAAGCTTTTCTCGGACCCCCGTTTTCCTTCTCTGATCAAGCATAAAAATCGAGCTCAAGAGGTGGGATCTGTAGTCTTTGGGACAACTGCGAGTGAGGTAAACCTTCTGCAGGCAGTCTGAGGCGCAGTTCAAAACACTGCAGATTTGCATAGGGCAGTGACAGATGCAGATGTCCAGGAGACTATCGAGGTTGGCGATGAATTTTCGCTCTCTTGTGATTTTGGGTACCTTTTTCTTTCTTCCAGCGCTGGGCAGAGACCTGGAGATTTTTCTTCTTTCCACCGCTTGAGATCTCCTCCGCCTTTTGCCACAACGAAACCAATCACATACGTATCGCCTTCTGGATACTATTGCCTCCTCCATGCGGTGGTTGATCTTCATCCATATCTTCGTCCCCTCTTCCCAGTCTCTTCTGCTATCTCCACGATCGGAATGTTTCTGGATCGCGCGAATCATGCGTCGAAGTTAAACATTTGCTGCAAAGCGCTCCTTTTGGTGGGTAGATCGGCTTGTGCAGATCCTCTGGCTTGCCGATAGGTCAGTCAGGCTAGAGCTGGAAACTGGCTCTCGTCCTCCAGCCATAATGCTTCCGTAATCACTGCTTGACTGTATATCTCAAGAACCAGTGGCAGGACCGGATTAATATCAAAGGAATTGAAACGGGGAGATCAGTTCGTTCCCGTGGCGGTATCCAGGTATCACTATGGCGTTGTTGACACGGGGTCAAACGTCACCTCACTGTATGTAGGCATAACTACTCGTAAGATCACATTTTATGCTTTTGTTGTTTTCCGAGCTGTGATCTGCCATCAGGCAGGAACCAAAATTTTTTTTTCTATTTAGTAAAATACGTCCAGCTGGCCTAGGTTAACGTTAAAACCACCACTCGCGCTAGATTTCGCCCATAGATATCATTGCTATCGCCCTCAGGTCGCCTACATAGGCTGCTTTCAATAGGGAAATGAGGAAAAAACTCAAAATTTAAAATTGTTAAGCTCCCAGCTAAATGATTGTTTTTTTTCTAAACAAAAACCCCTTTGGTTGGATTCAGGGGGTGTCAAATCATAAAAAAAAGAGTCTCCTTTTCCGATTTTTTTTTTTTCTTCATCACACCCTATTGGATGGGGCTCGCCCTGACTCACCAGAGTGATGTTACGTTGAACCCTCGAAACTTCCTGCCAGGATGAAAGAAAATACCTTTTGTTTCACCCGTTTTAATTACAAAAACATAAATAGTAACTGTATTTCCTTTCTTATCCTTTCGCCGTACACACCCTCTGACCCACATTGCAAGCGTTACATTACACTGCACAAAACAAAACTGAGTAAACACCAGTAATAACTTCCCAAACACCATACCAGACACCATACACTTTCCTTGCTGCTTGTTTACGGTAAACACCCTTCCGTGGCCCCCACACACAACTCCTCAAGGTCACGCCGTTGGCTTCACCAGCCAAGTCACTGGCTGGCGTCACCGCAGACCACTTCTCACTGCTTGTCAGCAACTCGCTGTTTTATCATCTTGCCCATCGAGCCTTTCCACCGCGAAATTAAAACCTAAGTTTGACATTCTCACACTCAACCCCTCAAAAGTTGTGCTCCCCCCATGTACACATTCACCAAACCATACACCTAGATTCTCTTCTTCCCTTTCTGCTCGGCAATTCGCCGGGACGCCTAAGTCGCGTCGTCTCAAACCATCCTGTCTTGACTGAACTAGTATCCTTACTCTCCTCGGATCCATCATCACTAGCCCGACTGCTGTCCCTCTCCTGGCAAGTCCCTGCTCCTGAAAACCCCTTCCGTTCTGTACTGGAGGTTACTTCTTCCCCCCTTTGATGTCCTCTGATGGCCAAACCGCCTCAACATTTCCCTCCATATCCGGCATCTCTACTTCCTCTTCACTTTCTTACCCCCCCAACTCCGTACTGGAGTTTACTTTACCCTCCTTTGATGCCCCGTGTCTCGATACCAAACCGCTTCAACACTTCCTCCATATCCGGCATCTCCACTTCCTCTTCACTTTCTTACCCTCCAACTCCCCCTTTTCCCAAACTCCAACAACCTCATGGACGCAGACTACTGCGATGCAGTTCTCTAGTCGGGCCATGCTCACCTGGTGGTCTGACCCTGTACATCCGCTCATCTCGTCCAGCACCCCCAAACAATTTCCATGCCTCGGCTGCAAACTTAGGATGAATCTTGTTCCTTCCTAACACCGTAAGTCCCTCAGCAATACGATCTGTCCCAGGTTTAGTGGTACTGCCCTAACCCTTTTCCCTGACGCTTCCACCGTTTGCTATCATGGTATGCTTGATGTTAGCCTTTGCCGCTTTCCAAGCTGCCTCTTGCGTTTGTTTTAAGTTTTCTGATCCACTGATGGTGGGTGGAGCTAGCATCCTCCGTGCTCTCCGGGAACCTTTTCTAGTGGCAAATGGGATTCTACACCAAACAATATATAGTGGGGTGAAAAACACGTGACCGCAGGGGGCGTACTATTATAAAGGCTGTTAGGCTAGACAAGTGCCTGGGCCAATGCTCCCGCTGCTCCCTACGCAGGGTAGCCAGCTCCCGTGTAAGGTGCGATTGAATCGCTCACAAATCCCATTTCCCTGGGGATGATATGGGGTAGTCCTGGATTTTGCCACATGATAGTACTTGCACATTCCTGTATCAGATATCCTCAAAATTTCTGCCCGATCACTGTGAAACCTCTCCGGACACCCATACCGATGGAATATCCTTCCACTAATATCTTTGCCACTGTGGAAATTATCCACCAAATTCCCTCTCAAAATTGGTAGAGTGGTGGTTTGTTTCCCCCCCCCCCTTGTGAGGGAGGAGTTGTCCGCTCATCAAGGGGTGCGTATAGGGATGTATATATCTATATATAATTTAAATGGTAATGGTAAAATTAAAGGTAATTTAAGTAAATGATAAGTACTGGGGTAATTTATATTAACATTCCCAGTAATATTAAGCATTTGCACCTCATAATTAGCACCTTGGGTTAGAAGTACGGTTATTGGCTGCTGCCCATTAGGTTCTCGCCACTGAAATGTATACACGTGGCTAGATATTGGTAGCGGTGCTCACCGCCCACTCTCGGAGAATCAGTACACTCTAGACCCTTCCAGGAGTAATATCTAATAGACGTGCTTGTCTAAAAGTACAAGGACGAGTACTATTCAAGACCCTTTCGAGTTAACATCTCTTCTCTGAAATTAAAGAAGAGATTTTGTACATACGTTAATTTATACATATAGTGTTTAAACCATTAGGACTTGTCTTAACGACACAGATAATACCGCCGCGTCAGTTATTGGTGTGAAAGCCCACTTGACGCCCAGCAAAATCGCCTCCAGCCCCCCGCTTCAGTCCTTCAGGGCGGGCTAGATCACGCGCAGACCACTTCGGATCACACGTCATGCAGTATTAATACAAACCTAAAACGATTCAACCCCTATCCACCGTAAGTATCCTAGTTAGTTGATTAGCTGGGTATTGTGTCGGGATGAGATAGAACATGGGTTATGATTAGGTAAGACCTCACATTAATTATATGTATGTTTACATAAATTTCCACAGCCACCGTGATTGCTTTCTGATTTTTGTTGGGGAAAACCAGGGCAAAAATTGCTAAACAATCCGTCACTACCAGTACATTTTTCCCTTTCCCCTCCTTGGAGGAATCTAACAAGGTGAAGTCTCAGCCAACACTTCCCCTGGACGGCTAGCCTCCACAGTTCCTAAAATTAGTCTTTGCCCGCACACCTTCCTCCTTTCCCGTGACACACACCTTACACTCTGCCACATACTTCTTATATCCTCATGTAGTCCGGGCCAAGCAAAAACATTACTCACCAACGAGGTTGTCCCACAACGCCCTGATGACCCCATTCGTCGTGAGCTGCCCTCAGCACCTTCTTCCTTTGGCTTCCTGGCACACCACCTTCCATTTTACTACTTTCCCGCATTGTTCTCCGCAGTAAATCACTCCACACCTCATAACTAGATATTTTCTCACTCTCCACCAATGTTAAAAATTTTCTAGCTGTAACACTCCTTATCTCGGGAGGACTCTATTTTCCAATCATTTGCATCCATAGCTTACCTAGCACTGGGCCATGACTTTTGCATATCCCTCAACTGCTCTTCACTGACTCTGTCCCACACCCTCATCACTGCCACTCTCTTCTCCACAGGTGTGTCTAGATTAGTCTCCCACATCTCCCTCTCCACCCCTTCCCCACTCTCCTCAAATTTATGAGGCCTACGGGACAAACCATTTGCATTGCCATTCTCCTTCCCTAGTCTGTACTTTACTACAAAATTGAACTGCCCAAAAACTCCCAGCCACCCACTTTCAACTGCCCAAGTTTAGGGGCTAACAGCTCCAATTTTCCCAGAACTGTAATTACCATGTACGTTCTGATTTCCCGAGGCCCTACTGGCAACATCTAATGGCTTTAATTTTCCCTCCTACTCCTGAGACAGAACTGCTCCCAGTCCTTCCCAGGCTGGCGTCAGTCTCCACTACAAAATGCTTGGCATAGTCTGCACTCTGCCCAAAACTGGTGCCTGACTCAAATTCACTTTCAATTCTGAAAAAGCCTTAGCTTCATCCCTACCCAATATTGGTCACATCTACCTCCTTACATTCCCCCTCATTAGGGCATGCAATGGAGCAGCCACTCTTGCAAAAATCCTTCACAAATCTTCTGTTTAAAGAACAGAAGCTAAAATCCCTGACCCTCCTTAACAGTACGTGGAGTGGGCCACTCCTCTACAGCCCAAATTTCTCCGGGTCCCCGCTTTAAACCCTTCCTTGGATATAAAAAAACCAATGTATTTTTACCTGGGGCGCTAGGATATGGCACTGGAGGACTTCAGCTTCAGTCCAGTTTCCCCAAAAGCTCAACATCTCTTCCAAACCTATCCAAATGTTCATCCATACTACGAGTAAACACCAACAAATCATCCAATAAACCAGCAGAGTCACAAAAATTTTATCACTAAGCCCATGTTCCATAAATCTTTGGAAATTGGCTGGACTGTTAGACAACCCATGGGACACGGCACATATTGATAATGCCCAAATGCTTTTACAAAAAACAGTCTTGGGCCGATTTCTGCCCTCACACGTATTTGATGGTAACCTGCCCCCAGATCATAGGAAAGAAATATTATTTTTATTATTTTTATTTTTTTATTTACTCAAAAAGGGAACTGGCCAAGGGCACAACAAAAATGGGTAACACAAAGCCCGCTTAGTTGCCAGTCCCTATAAAGAAGACAGTAAGAGAATAAAATAAAAAAGAGGGGTGAGCCAACTTAGTTCGGGAGGTGTCTTGTTACTCTTTTTTTGAAAGATGTAAGTCATAGAAAGGGGAAAAATAGAAACGGGAAGAGAGTTCCAGAGTTTACCAGTGAAAGGGATGAAAGAGAAAAAGATACTGATTAACTCTTGCATTAGGAAGATGGACAGAATGGGATGAGGATGAGTAAAAAAGTCTGTGCAGCGAGGTCGCGGGAGGGGGGGAGGCATGCAGTAAGCTGTTCAAAAGAGCAGTGAGCATGAAAATAACGGTAGAAGAGCGGAAAGAAATACGTGCTCAACCCAAAGGGCATCAACTGTATCCTGCACTCTCGGCAAGGGAAAAAGCATCTTCCACTGAAACCCTCATTCAACCTTTGATAGTCTACACAAAGTTGCAACGATCCTTCTTTTTTCTCACCAACACTTTTAGGGGCCGCAATAGGGGCTTAGACTCTCCTCTATCACTCCTTTATTTAAGGGGTCCATTAACATGAGCCTTCACTTCAGTGATACACGCTGGAGGGAAATGTCTGTATGGCAATCGAATGGGCACATTACTGCTAAAATGAATCTCCTGCTCCACTCCATGGGCACACCCTAATCCTGGTCATCTTCTGCAAATATGCTCTGCTACCAATTCTGTAATGAGTTGGATAGAGCTACCTTACCTGGCATGGATGGACTCGCCCCGACTCACCCGAGTGAGTTACGTTGAACCCCCAAAAACTCCTGCCAGGGTGCAAGGAAATTTCCGTTTGTTTTCACCCCTTTAATTTCAAAAGAATATAGATAGTAACAGTACTTCCTTTCTTATACTTTCGCCAGTACACACCCTCTGACCACACTGAAAGCGTTACATTACACTGCATGTGGAAATTATCCACTAAAAAAAACCCCTCTAATTTTTAGTAAGGTTAATTTTAATGGTGGAATTTGGCCCTACCGTCAGGAATTTGGGATACCAACCAAATTCCACCTATGTATAAATTTTAATTGATTTGGGTATATTAAGATGTAATTAGATATAAATTTGTGGTATTCATCTATAATACCACAATTAATCAAAGGATTAACATAGTATAATAATTGTGAGTGGGCCCACGTATGGGGGTAAAATATTATTGGAACAATACTGGCGGTCACGAGCCAAGCTGAAAGGTTTTTCAGTGAGGTAATTTAGTAACGCTGAGCCACTACGACATGAAGTTGGAGTGAGCGGTTTGATTATACATAAGGTTAGTCAACTCATTAATAATATGAGTAAATTTACCGATCAATCGGTTAAGAAAGGACGAAGTGTAAACACACTTTGATAATATCGGCTCAGCTTTTGAAAAGCTTCGTCGGCCGACCAACTATGGCGGCCATTTTAGGTGGAGGTTTCAACCAGTTTACACGAAAGCCACGAGTTCCACTCCCCCCTGTTGCAACTCTGACCACATCGCATCAATACTTCCCCAAGGATAGAGGTCAAGCCCAAAGCACAATACAACCCCCCGCCAAAGCTGATAACCTTAGTAGAGCCCAATAGGGTATCATAGCGATTAA
>JACEEZ010012986.1:480000-530265 GCA_016584305.1 Chionoecetes opilio | reverse complement strand
CGCGCGCGTATATTAGAATGACAATTACAACGTGTGGTGGCGTAATATTACATTGTAATCCATGATTTCAGGAAAGTTAGAAGGCGCTATCTGGAAAGTCTGTGTCATTTTGTGTCTTCATCTGTGTCATATTAGGGCTATAAATGAACAAATGACAAAAATAAAACCGAGTGGCGACCTCACTATACCTACTACAGTAAAGTCGCCAGCTAGTATTTTAACCCAACAGTTGAGTCGCCACTCTGGGGAATTCAGAGAAATTAGAGGTAAAGTAAAACAAGTCTATATATATTAGCTGCGGAAGATGCTTGGATATATAAAAATTCCTCTGCCAACGTGAAAATAAATTCTATTCAAGTTTGAAAGATCTGGCAAGTCTGCGTCCTGTCGCCCGAAAAGCAATTGTTTACTGTGTCATCGCGCGAAGAAAAACGTGAGAAGCAAAATGCGCAACAGTTATATTTGCAGATACAAAGCATAAAACAACGCTGAAACAGGGTAGATTATACAGTCATGATATAAACTACTGTGTAACATCTTCAGTGGCACATAAAAATCAGTAGTGATGCTATAATTCGTAATATTTGGCGCCTGGCGACTTCACTGTAGGTGGCGACTTCACTGTTATCTACGGTACCTAATTCACACAAAAAAATTCATTTCTTCGCCTTATTTCCGTGAAAACACGACTTTTGTATAACCGTTTTGTTTTGTTTGGCCCCCCACTTTTCAAATTTCTGGGTACGCCACTGATAGCTACCGTCAAGTCATGTAGATTACTGAGGAACCGTTAAGGCGGAACCGGTTCCAGAATCGGAACCGGTTCCCAGCCAGTCGTGGTGGAACCGTCGGAACCGGTTCCAGAAGCGGTTCTCGCCCAGCCCTACCCCATAATAGTATTGAACACTTTCTGCTGCAGTGTCCGCGCTTCCACGCCCACCGTGTAGTGCTAGTCTCAAGTTCTCAACTCTTCGCCCTGAACGTCACCACCTTTAACTTGCCCACCCTGCTGGCGGCGGCTGGCGTCCTCCCCTCACGACAACACTGTCATCCGCCTTACCTGTGCCTTCCTGAAGAAGACAGGTCAATTACCGCGCCTGTGATAGCATCATAGGCCATCGCCAGAGCTCATAGTCATCATAGGGCTCCTTAGGGAATCCTCGCAGCCCTAAGCAACACCAAGAAGAAGATTACACCAAGAAAACCCTTGAAAGAGGAGGCTCATAATACTACCACCACCACCACGTGTGTGTGTGTGTGTGCCGCGCCGGGACAGCAGCAGGAAGCCAAGGCAGCCTCAGCATCAGCATAAGTGAGGTAAGACACTAGACCTGCTGGGCTCAGACCCACGAAACACAGACTCAGGCGTAAACCAGCGTAGGTCTAGTCCTCTATATAGTCCTCTATCGAACAAGGGTAAAATTCTAGTCCTTTACCGCCCTTATTAGTGGGGTTTTCTCCAGACCTTCTCGATACCTACAGATCTCTTAAACGTAATTGAAATTGTTACGACGGCAACCAAAACTCGCTACACATCGGCAGTATGGTTTGTTGCTATTGTATTCTGAGAGGGAATCTTGCTCTGAGCTTTCGTCGCAAATCAATAGTTACGAGGGTTCAACATTTGGGGGGCCACCCATTCTGCCAAACCTCCAGGTTTTGGCTAATAACGTCAAAAACCTTTGGCCAATCCAAACCTGGAACTACTTGAACTTATCCTTCCGGCTGGTGGACTGAAAGAATACCGCACTGTTTTCCTTGGTTGACTTCAAGTGTAAGTTCCAGGGCGCTAAGCCTGTTAACCACACGGCCGCTATGAAAAGTTATGATCAAAAAATTTCTAAGTCCATTAGATTAGGTTAGGTTAGGCTATATCTTTTGTTTAAGGTTTTATAGTTTTACTTTTTTAATTTAGGTTTAGGTTAGGTGACATATCTTTGTGAAGGTCGTATAACCGATTACTTGGGTTAAAATATAAGTCAGGTTAGTAATACCTTTGTGTACAAGTTAGGTTAACGTAATTGATATACTTTTGAGGTTACAAATTCCTACACATTGTGGTAGTGGTTGTTAGGTTAGTTATACTTTGGGTTGTTCGGTTAGTTTGTTAGATATACTTTGTGGTTAAGATAGTTTGGGTCTCGGTTAAGGTATAAATTCCGGTTGGTAAGGTTATCAATATTTTGGCCATATAGATAACTTGAGATTTTTGGGAACCATAATCACTTAATTGAATCTACCCCAAACCCGTATTGCTTCACTTCCATTGTAAGGCGCGTGGTCAGCTGTAACAAGGCGCTAGAAATTAGTCTCAAAAAATTCTAAGTCCAGTTAGGTTAGGTTAGGTTAGGTATACTTTGTGGTTAAGGTTAGGTTAGGTATACTTTGTGGTTAAGGTTAGGTTAGGTTAGGTATACTTTGTGGTTAAGGTTAGGTTAGGTTAGGTATACTTTGTGGTTAAGGTTAGGTTAGGTTAGGTATACTTTGTGGTTAAGGTTAGGTTAGGTTAGGTATACTTTGTGGTTAAGGTTAGGTATACTTTGTGGTTAAGGTTGGGTTAGCTTAGGTTAGGTATACTTTGTGGTTAAGGTTCGGTTAGGTTAGGTTAGGTATACTTTGTGGTTAAGGTTAGGTTAGGTTCGGTTAGGTATACTTTGTGGTTAAGGTTAGGTTAGGTTAGATTTTTACATATAGTGACTTTGATGATTTTTTGGGGAGCCATGAATCACTTATATTTGCTTCTCCCACCCAAAAACCCCGTATTCCCGCCAGTTCCCCAGGCTTGTTGGCTATAGGGGGAAGAAAAAAAAGATAGGGGTGAAGGACTTCTTCCAAAGTTTTACCAAAACCAAGAATATTGTTATGCCAAAGCCCTCAGAATTTATGCCGAATCCCTCAGAAGTTATGCCAAAACCCTCAGAATGTATTGCAAAACCTGCTTCATGATAAATAAACATATATAAAAGTATATATCTCGATCTACCAGGAAAAATAGCATATAAATTTGATATTCTTATATATACAAAAACCAAGAATATTGTTATGCCAAAACCCTCAGAAGTTATGCCAAAACCCTTAGAATGTATTGCAAAACCTGTTCCATGATCAATGAATATATATCAAAGTATATACCTCGATCTACCAGGAAAAATAGCATATAAACTTATAATGACATAAAAAAAGTAATAACATGCGAGGGTTTTCGCACCATATGTCCGAATCTTTGCCTCCAGAGTCGCACGTCTTTCAAGGTCACACAAGCAGGAAGTGACGTCACGGCAGAGAGCTTTTACCGAGAGGGTTTACTCCGGCCGCGCCATTTTGAATTCATGGACGGCAGCGATCCTAGCGGCAGCAGGGGAACTCTTGACAGTCGCCCGTGCAAAAAGAGGGGGAATCTCATCTCCTTTTGGTGATGATGGGGGGATAATGGAAGGTGGGAGAGAGGGAAGGAAGGAGATATGAGAGAAGGAAAGGAGGAATAAGGAGTAAGGAAGAAATTGGAGGGATGAAGAGTCAGAAGAGGAACTGACGAGGAATTCGAAAGAAATAAGGAATCAAAGAAGGGAAGGAATTCCTCCACTCACGCGTTACCCATCTTCCCCCACCCATTCACTCACCCATTACCCACACGCGTTACCCATCTTCCCCCATCCACTCACTCACCCATTACCCATCACCCCACACCCATTCACTCACCCATTACCCATCACCTCACACCCATTCACTCACCCATCACCCCCACCCATTACCCATCACCCCGGACCTATTCACTCAACCATTACCCATCACACCACACCCATTCACTCACCCATTACCCATCACCCCGCAATTATTTACGTAATTTTTCTGTTTAGATCAATAGTTTAGTAGGAAAAAGCCAAAAACCAAATGAGGCCAAAATTTTGAGGAATTTTGCTGCCAGAAAAAGTGAATTTTTTAATTTACATATATATGTAAAAATTATATCAGTAATAATTGTGTATAATGACGGTATAAATACTTGTTATTCAATGTAATTTTTCCAGTGATGAATATTAGTGGAAATGGAGTAATGTTTGTATGCATTTATAGGGTGTAAATAAGCTTATAGAGGGAAAAAATTGATTTTAGAATCAAATATTGGCAAACAAAGACCAGATTCGTGATCGCCATCAGAAGAAGCCCCTATAAACCGAGCTTCATCCAAATTGGGATAGATTTATTTTCGCCCAAAATCTGCAGGCTATGTATGGCCCAGGATTTTTTTTCGAAAATCACATTTCATTAATATCACAGTAACCATAAACGTAAGGACAAAAGGGTATAGAACATAAAAGATGCAGCTCTTGAAGGCCGCTCCAGTGGTATACGCGAAAGTAAAATTCATGCATAAATAAAGCCACAAATCAATGTTTTCTAAAACTTAAAAAAACAAAAACTAAATATCTCGAGAACGTGACATGTTAGGACTAAACGGACTGTGCCATTGCGTAGATCTCATCGAACCGGACAAAAAGTATTTAAGGCTATTTTCTTTTTAGGTTAATAGTTTAGTCGGAAAATGCCAAAAACCAAATGAGGCAAAAATTTTGAGGAATTTTGCAGCCAGAAAAAGTGAAATATTTTGTTTACATATATACGTAAAAATTATCTTAGTAATAATTGTGTATAATGACGATTTAAATACTTATTATTCAATGTAATTTTCCCAGTGATGAATATTAGTGTAGATGGAGTAATGTTTGTATGCATATATAGGGCGTAAATAAGCTTACAGCGGGAAAAAATTGCATTGATTGAAAATTCCATTCTATCTTAAGGTCTCATGCTTAGAATGATGCCCATGTTTGCCTGATATTATGGTTAACTATGATAGAATACAACTGAAATTTAGAAGAAGCATAGTATTCCCTTCTCCTGGCATCAAATATCAGTCAGTAAGTAGCAAGAGGTCAGGATTTTTCACGTCGTAAAAAACAACAGAGTATATATATATATATATATATATATATATATATATATATTATATTAAGTGAGTGAGAGGAAATCGGTGACTGTGTTCGTTAATGCTTATTGCCACACATGTAGCCATTCCTCTGTTGTTGGTTTTGCCGTTTATATTACGTACTAGCCGCAAAGCCGCCCTCCGGGCGGACTTTTTGGCTAGCTCCTGCGGAGGGCTATTGGTGGGCCTTTGGCCCACCGCCTGCGTTTGGTGGGCCTTCGGCCCACCAAACACAGACTCTCCAGATAGCCCCTTCTAACTTTCATGAAATCATGGATGTAGAGATGTATATTAATGCCAACCCATTCACATCACCCCCAATCCATTCACTCACCCATTACCCATCACCCCCCACCCATTCACTCACCCATTACCCATCACCCCCCACCCATTCACTCACCCATTACCCATCACCCCCCACCCATTCACTCACCCATTAACCATCACCACACACGCATTCACTCACCCATTACCCATCACCCCCCACCTATTCCCTCACCCATCACCCATCACCCCCAACCCATCACCCCCCACCCATTCACTCACCCATCACCCCACACCCATTACCCATCACCCCACCCATTCACTCACCCATTACCCATCACCCTACATCAAGGTTTCCTCAATTCTCGCAACCCACTTTTTTTTCACAATTCTCGCCAATAGGCTGCTAAAAAAAAGAAAAAAAAAAAAGTGATCGGATCATCTTATAAGTGGGCTTAAAACCTTCCCTTGGTCGACCCGATTCCAAAACTGTGCCATATGAGGGGATTCCGCCACAGGGAGCGGCACCCAGAGCGGACAGACAGACACACACACACACACACACACACACACACACACACACACACACACACTTTCGCTTATATTATTATAGATGTTCTCGTTCTTATCCTAACCTAATTCTGGATGGGTGATGGGTAATGGGTGAGTGAATGGGTGTGGTGTGACGGGTAATGGTTGAGTGAATGGGTCCGGGGTGATGGGTAATGGGTGAGTGAATGGGTGTGGTGTGATGGGTAATGGTTGAGTGAATGGGTCCGGGGTGATGGGTAATGGGTGAGTGAATGGGTGGGGGTGATGGGTGAGTGAATGGGTGTGGGGTGAGTGAATGGGTGTAGGGTGATGGGTAATGGGTGAGTGAGTGGGTGGGGGAAGATGGGTGAGTGAATGGGTGGGGGAAGATGGGTAACGCGTGAGTGGAGGAATTCCTTCCCTTCTTTGATTCCTTATTTCTTTCGAATTCCTCGTCAGTTCCTCTTCTGACTCTTCATCCCTCCAATTTCTTCCTTACTCCTTATTCCTCCTTTCCTTCTCTCATATCTCCTTCCTTCCCTCTCTCCCACCTTCCATTATCCCCCCATCATCACCAAAAGAAGATGAGATTCCCCCGCTTTTTGCACGGGCGACTGTCAGAGTTCCCCTGCTGCCGCTAGGATCGCTGCCGTCCATGAATTCAAAATGGCGGGCAATGTTAAATCAGCCGAGTGACACCTCTCGGAGAGGCTCTCTGGTCACGGTGACGTCACGTTACGTCATCATGGATAAAATTCTGAGGGTTTTGGCATTACAATATTCTTGGTTTTTGTATACAGGGAAGTCCCGAAGATACGAGCAGTTAGGTTCCACCTGGCATACTCGTAAAGCGAAATCTCGTATAACGAAACACATAACTAATGGTAAAATATAGGTTTGGTTCCAGGACCCCATCAATTAAAAAAAGAAAAGAAAAAAAAAGACATGTTTTCAAGCTAAAATAAAATTTGGTAATATTTAATACGGGTGCGAGAACCCTTTGAGGAATCCTATGATCCCTGGTGATATCCTATGGTGCTATCACAGGCATAGGAGCTGACTGTCTTCTTCAGGAAGGCACATATTATACAGCTAATAAGGGGGTGTTGTGTTCTGCGGGCGGTGGCCGATGTCCGCCGCCAGCGGAGATCTCCTTGGTAATTATTTAGTAGGAAAGCGAGGATCCTTTGAGGAATCCTATAATCACTGGTGATATCCTATGGTACTATCACAGGCGTAGGAGCTGACTGTCTTCTTCAAGAAGGCACAAGTGAGGCGGATGACGGCGGTTTTTGAGAGAGGCGGCGGACGGGGCAGGTCGCTGCCTCCTCCGCCAAGGTAGGTTTGGGCAGGCTTAAACGTCTTATCACTCGTTATTATACAACTTAGTGATTATGGTGAGATGTTATATGCATGTGTCATTATCTAAATCAATGTAGCACCGTGTGTCACCTAAAATAAGGGCTATTTAAAAATGTTATGATAAGGTGACTGCTGGCGGGGCAGTGAGTGACGGAGAAATTCTCGCCGCGGAGCCGCCCCATAACACAAATATTAACTATTTTAACCCACATACACACCTTCTATCACCAAAACACTAGCAACACAGGCTCCTTACTTATATATCTTACTACCTGATACATTAAAACTACTTAAAACGCAAGCATTCCAAATAAAACTAAAATTAGTTTTAGATGACGGGGACAGAAGGCGGAGAGAAGCAGTCTGGCATGCCATTCTTGCCCAGAAATATGTCTCGCTGTCTTGTTCGAGTCGAGAAGTTTTAAAAACTGTTTGTCATTGGCTGGTGACGGATCACGCCTTAGCCAGTCACAACCTTCCTACTCGTTTACGACCTATCGAGGGAGCTTTGTAGCTTCTGTCGTTAGGGAAAGTAGTATCTAGGTAGTGCGAGCAGGTCGTTGCTGGCCATACTACCTCCGTTGCTGGCTTCTCGCCCAGGGTTGTAACTTTTTGTAGGCCACATTGTCGTACCGAGCCAGCAGAATTATCCTATTTTCAGATTGATTATCGTACAACCTTAGGTAAAATCATATAGTCAGTAAATGACTATAATTTTAGTAAATAACTTGTAATTTACTTTAGTAAGTAACTTGTAACTTACTTTAGTAAATAACTTGGTAATTTTACTCACCCCAGTTTGAATGTCGTAACATTGGATTTTTGATCTCGTACATTGAAAATAGACCCTAATTTACACATCTCGTATCATCGGATTCTCGTATATCGAATGTTCGTATAACGGGATCTCCCATATATAAGAATAACAAGTTTATATGCTATTTTTCCTGGTAGATCGAGGTATATACTTTTGATATATGTTTATTTATCATGAAGCAGGTTTTGCAATAAATTCTGAGGGTTGCATTGTCCTCGTCAGATGGCGCTCAGAAAGGTTATTGATTGGGCCAAAGGTTTTTGATTACTTTATGCCAAAACCTGGGGTTTTGGCATATTTCGGTGGACCGGAACATTTTAGGTGAGAGGAGGAATACGTCTCCTTGTATACAAAATGCCTCCCTCTTCCTCTTCTTGTGACCTGCATCGCGTTTGTTTGGTATTTTAATAAACTTATTATTGGACCCAGTTAGGAGGTTAAAGGTTAGGTTAGGTAAGGTTCAGGTTCAGGTTAGGTAAGGTAAGGTAGCCACGGGTGCGCCTCCGAAACAAAAGCGATGCAGGTCACAAGAAGAGGAAGAGGGAGGCATTTTGTAAACAATGGAGACTTATTCTTCCTCCCACCTAAAATGTTCATATCTCTGAAACTATTGATTTGCGACGGAAAGCTCGAAGAGAAAATGTCTCTTAGAATACAATAAGGTAAACAAAAACCATGCTCCCTATTGTGTAGGGAAGTTTGGTCCTATAGTAAAAAATTTACCCCTACTTTTTCTATTATTTTTTGTTCAGTATATTGTGCAGAAGTCATTCACTGCGGAAACCAAAAATATAACACTTATTTTTATATAATTTTTGCTAGGTTAGGTTACGTTTAGGTTTGGTTAGGTTAGATTTAGGTTAAGTTAAGGTTTAGGGTAAATTTCTAGTGTTTGCCCATACTCTCCCCCTTCCCCCAAGCAAGCTTGGGGGCCTGTCAAAATGTGGGTTTTTTGGGTGGGGAGCAAATAATGGTGTAGGTCCAACTCAGCCCATTCCCAACTCGCCCCATTTACGATATCCAACTCGGACCATTTTTTAATACCAGCTAGGCCCACCAACTCGGACCATTTTAGATGCATGCTTCGATCTCTCATTCAACTCACCAAGCAACTTTTGAACTTCTTGATTGAACAATCAACAAAAATACAAATGTCAAGTTTCGATATTTAGATCTCACATTCAATGCTTGTCCTCAAGTTTAGTGAACCTTTAACAGCGAACAAAACATTAGTGGTCAAGTTTCGATACTACAAGTGTACAAGTGTACTACAGTAAAAGCCTTATAACTCGGCACGATAGGGGCTCTGGCCCTTGCCGAGTTATTCAATGTGCCGAGTTATGCAATGTCCTCCTCTGATATGGGAAGGGAAAAAAAAAAAAAAAAAAAAATTACAGTACTGTAAAAGCATAAAAACTACACTTACCAATGAATGGGGAGCAGCAGGCATGTAATCCAAGGAGAGGGGAGCCTTGTTGTAACATGTAGAAGATGTTAGGGGGACTCAGTCGCATTTTAACACTGGTATCACTTTAATCACTTTATAATCACAACTCTGGGCGGGAAGCCAGCAACAAAGGTCGTATCGCCAGCAACGACCATCTCTCCGACTACCTAGATACTTCTTTTCCTTACAACGGAAGCTACAAATTAAGCCTCCCTCGGTCGGTCGTAAAAGCGTCGGAAGATGCTGACTGGCTTTGACGAGTAATGACGTCATCAAGCTCATCATCAGTCACCAGCCAATGATAAACCGTTTTTAAAACTTCTCGACCAATCACAAGTCAGCGAAACATATTTCCGGGCAAGAATGGCATGCCAGACTGCCTCTCCCCGCCTTCTGCCCCCGTCATCTCAAACTAATTCTCGTTTTATTCGGAAGGCTTGTGTTTTAAGGAGTTTTAATGTATCAGATAGTAAGATATATAAGTAAGGAGCCTGTGTTGCTAGTGTTTTGGTGGTAGGTGTGTGTGTGGGTTGAAATAGTGAATATTTGTGATATGGGGAGGCCCCGCGGCAAGGGCTCTCCGTCACTCACTGCCCCGCCATCAGTCACCTCATCATAACATCTTTAAATTAAGGTAACACACGGTGCTACATTGATTTAGATAATGACAAGTATATATAACATCTCACCATAATCACTAAGTTGTATAATAACGAGTAATAAGATGTTTAATCCTGCCCAAACCTACAGTGGCGGAGGAGCTGGCGGCTCCAGCTGCCACACTCAAAAGTTTTGAGTAAAAACCCGCAGTTATCCACCTCACCTGTGCCTTCCTGAAGAAGACAGTCAGCTCCCACGCCTGTGATAGCACCATAGGATATCACCAGGGATCATAGGATTCCTCAAGGGGTTCTCGCTCCCCTACTAAATATTACCAAGGACATCTATCTCCCTTGGTGAAGTTGGTGTTGATATCCACCTCACAGGCTTCATGCTGCTGCTGCCGAAGGCCGCGCTGCCAGACGTGGATGAGTCCCTTGCTTGTATTTCATCTCTTTACTCATATATATGAATAATATCCATCCAAATGCAATCATATGTCTACATTCACCTATAAAAAAGATATTTCATAGCATACCAAGCAATAATGAGCATGCCTGGAGACTTCCGACCTCTGCTAATACCGGTCTTAAGCAGTCGTTGGCCAGTGTGCACGTTAACGACGAAACCTGTAGACTTTTCCGTGCTGTGGGTTCCGTCGTAGGACTTCCGACCAAAAAATGGTCTTAAAGTGTTTTGCAGCTTCCCTCCCTGTATTGTATTGTACTGTACCTGTACAACTTAATTTTACATCACTCAAGCACTTAATTACTGCAACACTATGCCCTGTCCATTAACTCTACCTTCGACTGCGAGTGCATGGGAGGACACAGGGGGCGGCATGAGCCTCTAATCACAGGCGTCGCTATAAGAATCCTGCCTGCACCACCACGGGCGAGGGCCAACCATCACAGCCCTCGAATGAACCTCCAGGGCCTACCATCCCACCCATGGAGCTCACTGCCTACACGCACTATAGGCATAGGTGAAGAAAGAAAGAGAAAAAAAAAAAAGAAGAAAAAAAAAAAACGTCTTTGCCATGCCGAGTTATATCAAATTCAGAGTTATACAGTGCCGAGTTATAAGGCTTTTACTGTACTTTCGAGTGTACAAGTTACGATACAAGGCCATGGTGCGTGTTTGCCAGAAGCATCCGCACCAACAATGATGTAGAAGGCTGGCACCACCGCATCAATTTGAGGGCGCGCAAAGGGCAACTGAGCTTTTACCTCCTCATAAAGCTCCTTCATGACAAGGCCAGACTTGTCCCCCTCCAGGTGCATCTGCTCTCAGATGGCAAGGTATTACGCAAACAACGAGCAAAATACGCTAAACATCACGGACAATTAGTTAGCCTCTGGGAGCAGTACAATGCCGGTGACAGATCGGCAAACAATTGACTACGAGCTGTGTCACATCACATCGCCGTGTATGTTCGTTAGTGAAGTTTTTTTTTGTTTTAGTTTTTTATATTAGCTTCAGAATTACATGGTTTATTTGATTTAATTTTAGTTCCATGTATAGGTTGTTTTAGTTTTTAAATTGTTTTTTTTTATAGGCTTTATATAGAGTATCCTTTTTTAACTTATTGACATGCATGAAATAAATATACTATGTTGCATAAGTTTTAGCACATGTTTGCTATCAGTACAAAAATTACTGCGTATGAAAATAATAAATATATTTCATGTCTTAGCAAGTGTTTCCAGGCCGAGTTGGTACACACAATGGGCCGAGTTGGTACAGACAATGGGCCAAGCTGGTACACACAATGGGCCGAGTTGGTATGAGTGGGCCGACTTAGTCATGGGCCGAGTTGGCCTGCAACAGCAAATAATGCGTCGGAAACAGGTATTTTTGGATTTATGTAGGAGCCAAAGGTTGCAGGCCAACTCGGCCCATTGCCGACTCGGCCCATGACTAAGTCGGCCCACTCATACCAACTCGGCCTGGAAACACTTGCTAAGACATGAAATATATTTATTATTTTCATACGCAGTAATTTTTGTACTGATAGCAAACATGTGCTAAAACTTATGCAACATAGTATATTTATTTCATGCATGTCAATAAGTTAAAAAAGGATACTCTATATAAAGCCTATAAAAAAAACAATTTAAAAACTAAAACAACCTATACATGGAACTAAAATTAAATCAAATAAACCATGTAATTCTGAAGCTAAAATAAAAAACTAAAACAAAAAAAAACCTCGCTAACGAACATACACGGCGATGTGATGTGACACAGCTCGTAGTCAATTGTTTGCCGATCTGTCACCGGCATTGTACTGCTCCCAGAGGCTAACTAATTGCCCGTGATGTTTAGCGTATTTTGCTCGTTGTTTGCGTAATACCTTGCCATCTGAGAGCAGATGCACCTGGAGGGGGACAAGTCTGGCCTTGTCATGAAGGAGCTTTATGAGGAGGTAAAAGCTCAGTTGCCCTTTGCGCGCCCTCAAATTGATGTGGTGGTGCCAGCCTTCTACATCATTGTTGGTGCGGATGCTTCTGGCAAACACGCACCCATGACCTTGGAGGCCAGATATTGGAATAAATCCATGTGTTTCTGATGTAATCCAGAAGATTTAAAAGTGATTGACAGCCATTTGCTTTTCTGTAAAACCTTACAAACAGTTCTTCTACAGTACTCGTCAAAAGTATGCGGCGCCCTGCTCCCGCCCCCGCACAACAAACAATACATAAGGAAATTTATAGAAAATAATGTTTTATAATTACCTTTTAATACTTGGTTGGGTGGCCTTTTCTCTTCTTCACAGCTTGGAGACGTCGGGGTAGTGAAAGAGCTAGGTTTCCTAGGTGTTCAGTTGAGATGTTTGCCCAGGACTCACGGATGGCCTTCTCGAGCTTGGGTATGGAGCTGACGTCTTTCCCCTGCAGATCCTTCTTGACCATATGCCAGAGGTTCTCAATTGGATTGAGGACCGGGCTGGTACCTGGCCAATCCTTTATGAAGGGTACCATTTAGTCATCAAGCCACTGAGTGACAGATTTGGCAGTGTGAACAGGAGCACCGTCTTGTTGAAACACACTGGCACGTGTGAGCTCGAAAGAATCTGACAAATGTTCACAAAGCAGCTCCAGGTAAACAGCTTGATTCACTTTAAGGTTTTTAGGAAGCACAGCAAGCTTGCCTAAACCTCTGCCAGAGAAACAACCCCACACCATAAGTGAATCTGGGTGTTTTACGGTGCTCTCCACATACCGTGAGTCGAGGGGGTCACTGCCTAGGCAACGGTACACTCGAACCCCTCGGTTACATGTCACAGTAAATGTTGCCTCATCAGACCACAACACTGACAACCAGTCATCATCAGTCCAAGCAAGATATTTCTTGATGAAGGTGACCCGAACCCCCAGCTGGGAGGTTCCCTCGCTACGCTCAGTCAGCCTCGCTGCGCTCGGATGAGTTGGTCGCCCGATTATTTTATTTCGGAGTTTTTTTTCTTTTCTTGTTGACAGCCCTGGACAATAGTTTTCTCAGAACTTAGGAAAATAGTTTGGCCAGCCCTCGCCATGTCGCAAGCAAGACAGACAAAAGCTACGCCACTCCACTACTGTACCTACATACCTGTCGGGCCAGTGTCGGGGCCTCACTAAATTCCAACACACCAAGCACTGATCAGCCATGTCTCCGCAAAAACCGTGATTGTCGCCAACTGTAACTTGTTTTGTTTTCACTAAACTTGAGGACAAGAATTGAATGTGAGATCGAAGTATCGAAACTTGACATTTGTATTTTTGTTGATTGTTCAATCAAGAAATTTAAAAGTTGTTTGGTGAGTTGAATGAGAGATCGAAGCATGCATCTAAAATGGTCCGAGTTGGCGGGCCTAGCTGGTATTCGAAAATGGTCCGAGTTGGTTCACCAGGTGAGCCGAGTTGGATATCGTAAATGGGGCGAGTTAGGAATGGGCCGAGTTGGACCTACACCGGAGCCAAAATACCCTAGATCTAGGGTAAATTTCCTAGATCAAGGAAAATTTAACCTAATCTCCTAGTCGGGGCGGGGGCACCGTCCCCCTCGACCTCCCGGCTATCTAACCGAGCCTAAGCAAATTTAACCTACCCTAGCAGGAGGCTCTGTCCCCTTCGAAGAGACCCCCTCGAAAAGCTAACCTAACCGAACCTTTTAACCTAACCTAGCAATAATCACCCGCTTATCTAACCTTACCTAATTTAACCTAACCTTCTAACGCGGGGGTTCCACCCCCATAGACCCCCGGTAACCTAACAAAATTTTACCTTACCTCTAAGTGGGAGGTGGGTGGGGTCTCGACACTGGACTAGACGACGATGTCTCTGGACTTCAAATACATTTTCCCTAGATCTCGGGAATTTGTACAACACCCTTAACTCAAAAACTATGTGGTTTCGACGCATATTTTGTACCCCAGCCAAATAACCCGCTTCGCTACAGTCCCCAAGCTTGTTTTAGGGGAGAGGGGGGAGTATGGGCAAACACTAGAATAATACCAGGTTTAGTTTAGGTTATTTTAGGGTAGGTTTTGCTGGGTAAAAATAGACAAGGACTGCGTGGTCATTTTCTGAGACACCAACTAGTTTTTCCTTGCCTAAAATTAGTGCTTTTTAAGATTGAGGTACACACAACCCTCGTTTTCCCGGACTAATAGGGGGGAGCACTGGTCCGGGAATCGCAACAGTCCGAGGCCATTACTCACCCCAGGACGTTTATCCTACTCTAGTATTTACTGTCCGGCAACCGCCAATATCAACTAACCCACCGCGTACTTTTACATCACTTTGTTGTTGTTTTTAGGGCTGCGAGGATCCCTTGGGGAACACTATGAGCCCTGGTGATGTCCTATGATGCTATCACAGGCGCTGTAGTTGACCTGTCTTCCTCAGGAAGGCACAGGTGAGGCGGATGACAGCGTGTTGCCGGGAGGGGGGGGACGCCAGCTGCCGCCAGCAGGGTGGGCAGGTCACACACAGGTGGCGACGTTCAGGGTGAGGAGTTGAGAGCGTAGCACTACACGGTGGGAGTGGAAGCGCGGACACTGCAGCAGAAAGTGTTCAATAGTCTCAGAGACGTTCCTGCACCAGGGGCAGTGGGGGTCAGGGGACTGACGGAGGTGGTGCAGGTGAACCGTGAGTGTCTTGTGCCCAAATGTAAACAATACGACCGCTGAGCATGCTGCCAGCTGGCGGGAGGCGCGGACACTGACCAGGTGTGACAGGAGACGCTCGGACCGCCGGACAACTTTGTCGATTTACTGACTGGACCAGGCATTTGTCCGGGACTCTGACATATCCCCGGACCTCGGATTTTGTCCGGCAAATCCGATATCCGGGAAATGGAGGTCCGGGAAAACGAGGTTTGTGTGTATTTTTATTTTTCGGAAACCCTAAAAATGTTAATTTTTTCATCACCAAATCCTAGGGTCGCCGTTTCCATTGATAACAATGTATCTCCATCAGGTAAAGCATTAAAACGTGGCCAGGAAGTAATAATCAGTGCCTCAGAAACCAGGGAAGTGACGGAATTGTACAAAAACAAGTGTGCCCCGCCCTGCCCTGCATTCGCCCGCCCGCCCACCAGCCGCCGAGTGGTCCGCCCTGCCCCGCCCTGCCGGAAGGATTATTACCCTAACCGAACTAAATCTAACCTAACGGTGGGGGGGGAGGCTACCCCCCGGCGAGATTATGAACCTAACCTTCTAAAGGTTTCGGGGCCTCTGGAAGGAGAGGATGTGTCTATGCGTATTAGACAACTATATAATTTCTACAATATGTACGTATATAAGTTTTGAAGGTTATGCGGAAGTGGATTAATACTGTACAGTATCCTGAGCAAAAAATAATGTAGAGAACATAAGTGGTAACGGCGGTAACGACCGCGTAGTTCTCGTCCATTATAACCTATTATTTAGGTTAAAAAAACCAATTTGATGGTGCGTGATTGCCCGGTGTATTGATCTGACTAGCTTCCCTGCCACGACTACGCACCCGTGGGAGATTTGTAAGATCATCAGATTCGCTTATTTTAACCTAAATAACTCTACAAAACTTAACCCAAACCTTAACTTTACCTAAATTTAATCACCTTTTTTATATGACAATAGCTAGATTAGGTTACATTTAGGTTAAGTTAAGGCTTGGTTTAGATTTGATTTAGGTTAGGTTCGGTTCAGAATAGGTTTGAGTAAGTTTTGTACAGTTATTAAAGAGTTATAACCGTTATTTAGGTTAAATATGCATCAGGGAAGCTAATCGGGCGGGGTAGCTAGTCTGATCGCTACACTGGGGGGTTGGCGCCTCTAACTCCTGTGGAATATTTACCCGTAATTATAAAATGGGGGAGAGATGCTCCCTTACTCCCCCTAAATGACACCCCCTGGACCCTCCCACAAAAAAAAAAAATATGGTTATAATGGACGACTTACCACTTACGTTTTCTATATATTTTTTGGTCAGTATACTGTGCAGTATTAATCTACTTCCGCGTAACCTTCAAAACACATACATTTTGAAGAAATGTTATAGTTGTCTAATAGCGCATACAGACACACCCTCCCCGTCAAGGGGCCCTCACACCCTTTAGGAGGTTAGGTTAATAATCTCGCTGGGGGGTCCAGGGAGGCGCCGTATTTGCCGGCGCATAAGACGCAGTTTTTTCCCTTAAAAAGGAATGCAAAGTTCACCCTGCGTCTAATGCGGCCATATTAGCAAATGAAAGGTCGGGCAGAGAATGCAGAACAGCCGGTGGTGTATTACTAAGGGGGTCTGGAGTGATCTGTGTTGAGTAGTAGTTCAAGGAGCACAAATTTGCAACTGTGTTATCAACAGTAATGCATAATACTAAGAAAAGGTTGGAGTTTAAGAGAAAACAAAGAGCTGGGGCAACATGATAGCGATTGTTGCTGCCAAGATGGCCATGTCAGATGTAAACATCATCCACCCCCGCTGCTGCTCTCCATTGTAAAACGTCTGATATATCAGGTCTGCCGCTTCACCTGGGATACTTCACTCGGCGACGCCCTCTTTGCACCCACCAGGGGTCATTACCGCTCAGACTCCTCTCCGCACCCATGGAAAAGACAAGCATCCCGTATATTAGATGTCGCCTTAACCTGCATTCGACTCAGGGCACACAAGTTGACACAACAGTTGGAAGGAGATGATAGAAGGGAGACAGTGAATGGTGATGGAATTTTCGCTGGACTGAGTATTGTTGATAAATGGTATAGTGAAACAAGGAGCGTTAAAGTTTTATTTGAAGGAGTCTGAGCGGTGAGAGGGAGGTGTAGTATCTTGGGGAGTCTGTCTATACACACAAGGATGAGGCATCGTGGCTTTGTAGTTTATTTGACAGCGAGTCATTGTACAACATGGGGACAAGAGGTGCGCGGCGTGTGTGTCTCTGTGTGTCCTGTGGCTGGCTGAATTACTTGGCTGGTGCTGAAGTTGTGTCCGCGAAGTTAAGTCAGGTCATCGTCAGGTCACCCTCTAATCCTGATTCCAGACAGGGGCCTAAGCCGATGCAGGTGTGTATGTTAGCGCCGCTACAGTTGTAAGCAGGGTGGGATAGGAGACAGCATAGGCCTTTGTACCACCTCAACCCCTCAATCCTCACCCCTGTACCTCTACGGGTAAGGAAACTGTATGAAAGAGCACTAGTAAAAAGGCCGCAACGGTACCTGTAGACGGGACAAAAGTCTTTCACACGGTACACTAAGACCCATCACGGCGCCACACCATCCTCAAGGCTGAATCACACCAAACCATCATGGTGACACGGCACCGTCTCATCACATCCGTTAGATTTTCTTACATTCAAACAAATAGATGTGTTACACTAAACGGTGCGCCGCCGTCACGGCTCCAATACATCACCGTCCTGTCACGTAACGGTTTCTGGGAAAGAATGTTTTAACCTAATGAGACTGTGCCGTGCTGATAATTGTCGTTTTCTCAAGGCTTTATGTACCCAAAACAGTGTCTTTTAGAGTTCAACTCCTCTTCTTCATTCAACAGAAGTGCTATTAATGCAAATTTCTTCAACCATAGCCATTGAGGCACCATGTCTGCTTAGAGGGTGAGCAGGAACTGCCGAAAATGACGAAACCGTGACGAATAGTGTGAATACAAGGCACGGCTGCTGTGATTGCAGAGTGTAAACCAGC
Source organism: Chionoecetes opilio (assembly GCA_016584305.1). NCBI lineage: Eukaryota > Metazoa > Arthropoda > Malacostraca > Decapoda > Majidae > Chionoecetes > Chionoecetes opilio. The sequence continues at coordinate 512,090 of JACEEZ010012986.1, read as the reverse complement.
CTTCACCTGTACCTTCCTGAAGAAGACTAATCAACCCTCGTGACTGTGATAGATTCATAGTAGGTGTAAACCAGGGCAAATATCGTCGATCCCGACAACGGTGCCCTTCAACAATTACAACAATAACAACAAGGTAGAGATGGTTACCTTACAGTGTTACCTAAATATCTTTGTAAATTTTTATTATTGAGCAACCACCTATTTTGAGGCCGAAACTTTAGTCCTCCTGAATAGTTTTTATGTGTTTTGAGTTAATCTGGCTCTCGTTTTTATCGGAAATCAATGTTTGTTTACATGTGTGGGGGGGGAGGGGGGACCTGCCCCTCCAGGTCCGCCCCACAAACATTGCTACGCTTCACACTGCCATTTTATTGGTAATTTTCTTTTTTTCTATATATCATCTGTTACGAAACCAAACCCCACCTCTAACCTAACCTAATCTGATTTAACCTAACTTAACTTTCTGGCTGAAATAACGGTAATTTTCGGTACTACGTGTAATGCCATTATTATTCAATTGCGCCACTGGGAATTCAATTATTCAATGGGAAATGGGGCTCAAAATACTCAGAATGAAGAAAGCTACACGATAATGTAGGTAAGAATCCTAGGACTTTTGAAAGTCCACTACCAAAATAATACCAATATCTATACTGCAAATTTTCCACAAAGTCTAAACACATAGCAGAAAAGCAACAAAGGCATACCTACAACATTAAATCTAAGCTATATGTCATAAGTAGCAAAATATTAGAATATCAATTCGTGGAGGCATCGAGCAATATATTATGACCGATTTGGTTACCCTGTCATTCCCTATACATTTTAACTAGTATAATTTTTCATTCACATTCACTGCACTGTGAATATTATATTTAGGTACTTGCTCATAATCATTTGTTTTCCCCTACAAAAACTTTTTTTTATATAACTTGATAAATTTACGATTTTTTTTTGGCCTCAAAAACACCAATATTTTTTTTTCTTCTCAAAACCTCCTTGTAAAATAGGGGTGCGTCTTATGTGCCGGCAAATACGGTACATTTAGAAGAAATGTTATAGTTGTCTAATAGTGCATACAGACACACCCTCCCCTTCAAGGGGCCCCCACACCATTTAGGAGAACTCTTCGCCATTTAATATTTTGTGTGAAAACGTTTTACATGAAACATATCAATAAAAGCGGAATTTTATTAGCTTTCCATTGATATATTTTGTTTTCTGATAAATGAATTAGAACCATACATAAATTAGCGTTAACTAAAACAATTACATCATCAATCGGGTAATTTTCCCAATTTATGAGGTTATTTATTTAGTTAACGCTAATTTATGAATAGTACTAATTCATTTATCAGAAAACGAAATATATCAATGGAAAACTAATAACATTCCGCTTCTATTGATATGTTTCATGTGAAATGTTTTCTCGCAAAATATTAAATGGCGAAGAGTTTAAGTGAATATTAAGCTTATGCATATTTCTTCACTTTCATAATGGCATTTCTTTAGTGTATTTTACTGTTTTTTTATTTGATAATATTATAGAACAAACATTTACGAAGATAACGGTATATCATTTATACTGATAAACCATAGGAAGGGAGATAGGAGTGATGTTCGAAAATGTCAGGAATCGCAAAACTGGCCTCCACTGGAAATAGCCCAAACTGAGTAGCAAGTCCAGTATACAGTAGTCTTTGGTTTCACATAGAGCTAATTCACATAGGCATTCACGTCGCCTCCGTGGTGCAGTGGCTAGCGTGCCTGGCTACGAATCTGCGGGCCCTGGTTCGATCCCTGGCCAGGGCAAGTCGGTGACCAGCCTACCCAGCTGTTCTTCCTTCCTTTCGGGGTTGATAAATGGGTACCTGGGGTAACCTGGGGAAGGTAACTGTGGTAACCCGGGAGTCACACTAGCCCTGTGTCCCGGGGTAACGGGTTCTCACCAACCACAGGCTCTAAGGGCTAATGCCATGGAGATGAGCACCGCGTGCCACGCGCAGCTTAGCGTATGCTCCCATCTTTACCTAATTCACATAGAACGACCTTGTTTATCGACCAATTTCTCGTTTTATTTGGGACCCTAGTGTAATTGTAGATGGTTTGGTTGGGAACATAGGAAAATAAGTCTAGCCTGACACACCTAGACCCGACGTCCTGGAGCTGACGGGAGGTTCCCAGACGGCCACCAGATGGCAATTCACAGCTCACTGTTTTAGTCCATACTGGTTTGGGTAAATATCCCGCAGGAGTTGGCAGCGCCAACCACCCGGGCAATCGCGCACCATCAAATTTGTTTTCTTAACCTAAATAGCTCGACAAAACCTTACCCAAACGTACCCTAAGCCTAACATAACCTAAACCAAATCTTAACCTAAAATCTAAGCTAACCAAACCTAAATGTAACCTAACCTAGCAATTGTTATATAAAGATAAGTGCTATATTTTTGGTTTCCGAAAGTGAATAACTACTGCACAATATACTGAGCCGAAAATAATAGAGAAAAAGTAAACTTATAAGGCCTTTGGAATATTAACCCTTGTTTTTCCAAACAATAGTATTTGGACATTGATTGGAGAATCAGAGTTACCCAGCTGGTAATGTTTTTTGTGTTTAGGTCCGGACACGAGTGAAGGTATAGATGGAGGCATATGTAGGACACAAGTGGTTATTGGCAGCGAGCGAAGCGAGCTGCTACTTACCATAAGACCCATTCGCGTAAGGGGAGTGGAACCAAGTTTAAGCCAAAAAGTGAATAACTACTCCTAAATATTGTCGGATTGAGCTGAAATTTGACATGCAAGTAGTGCTGTCAAAATCAATGGGGTTCTGTGAAACAAACTTTGTGCGTAGAACAAGCCCTTACTGAGTAATTAGCGTAATGAGTTCATTGGCTGGAACGTGCCTCGCTGCCACGTTCCAGCCGCAAGAACTGAGCCAAAAGCAAAGGGGCCAGAGGCTGGATGCCTATACGTACTTGATATAGTAGAACCAATAGGCCCATAGACGAGAGGTCAGAGTTATCATGTTCTATTTTTTCCGTTCTCAAGTGCGGGCACCATGGGTGACTTCATTCTTTCTTAATTAATATCTCCATTTAACAACCTCACTCAGTTACTTTATATTTTCATAAATTATCCATAAGTTTATCACATATACTTCAATCTCCATATTAACCCTGGACAGGTATCGCTAGATTTCATGACCTTCATAGGTATGCCTAATGCCTATGCCACATGTTTATGCGGCGTTTTAAAAATTCATAAAAAAAAAATATTAGTTATGATTCACATTTTACGCTTAAAAAATAAAGTAATTATCCCTTAATATTAGGTAGGAGGCTAATGAAACATGAGTGATACAATATATTTATTGCAAATTAAAAAAAAAAATAAGTGAAAATTTTCAGTGACTATTTGAAATATATATATATATATATATATATATATTATATATATATATATATATATATTATATTATACAGGAGAACCTCGTTTAACCGGCATTCAAACAACGGCAGCCTCAAAACAACGGCACTAATCGACCAGGCTTTTTTTTTTTTTTTTTTTTTTTTTTTTTTTTTTTTTTTTCTACTGATAAACTCTGGAACTCTCTCCTGTTTCTAATTTTCCACTTTCCTATGACTTACATCTTTTCAAAAGAAGAGTAACAAGACACCTCCCGAACTAAATGGCTCACCCACTTTTTTATTTTATTCTCTTACTGTCTTCTTTATAGGGACTGGCAACTAAGCGGGCTTTGTGTTACCATTTTTGTTGTGCCCTTGGCCGGTTCCTTGTGATGGGAAAAAAAAAAAAAAAAAAAAGAAAAAAAAAAAAGGATTTTGGGCGATTCCATAAGAGTAACTCTCAAAACAACGGCAAAATGAGTTATCCGGTATGCGCTCCCCCCCGTGGGTGCCGGATAAACGAGGTTCTCCTATATATATATATATATATATATATATATATATATATACATATATATACACTATCCTCTCCGAGTTTCGCGCTTGCTTTCTTCCGGAGGCATAGCGTGAAACTCGCAGATCGCGAAACTCGGGTACAGGGAGGTCCCGTTATACGAGCATTCGATATACGAGAATCCGATGATACGAGATGTGTAAATTAGGGTCTATTTTCAATATACGAGATCGAAAATCCAATGTTACGACATTCAAACTGGGGTGAGTAAAATTACCAAGTTATTTACTAAAATTATAAACATTTACTGACTATGATTTTACCTAAGGTTGTACGATAATCAATCTGAAAATAACGTGCAGACTGGCCAACGACTGCTTGAGACTGGTATTAGTAGAGGTAGGAAGTCTCCAGGCTCGCTTATTATTGTTTGGCATGCTATGAAATATCATTTCTCTAGGTGAATGTAGACATATGATTGCATTTGGATGGATACCATTCATATATATGAGAAAAGAGATGAAATACAAGCAAGGGACTCATCCACCTTTGGCAGCAGCAGCAGCAGCATGAGCCAGCCCATGAAGCCCGTGAGGTGGATATTAACACCACTAGACCAAGGGAGATAGATGTCTTTGGTAATATTTAGTAGGGGAGCGAGAACCCCTTGAGGAATCCTATGATCCCTGGTGATATCCTATGGTGCTATCACAGGCGTGGGAGCTGACTGTCTTCAGGAAGGCACAGGTGAGGCGGATGACGGCGGGTTTTTACTCAAAAGTTTTGAGTGGTGGCTGGAGCCGCCAGCTCCTCCGCCACGGTAGGTTTGGGCAGGCTTAAACGTCTTATTACTCGTTATTATACAACTTAGTGATTATGGTGAGATGTTATATACACGTGTCATTATCTAAATCAATGTAGCACCGTGTGTCACCATAAATAAGGGTGATTTAAAGATGTTATGATGAGGTGACTGCTGGGGCAGTGAGTGACGGAGAAATTCTTGCCGCGGCCCCACCGCCCCATAACACAAATATTCACTATTTCAACCCACATACACACCTTCTAACACCAAAGCACTAGCAACACAGGCTTTTTACTTATATATCTTACTATCTGATACATTAAAACTCCTTAAAGCGCAAGCATTCCAAATAAAACCAGAATTAGTTTGGGATGACGAGGACAGAGAGGGGGAGAGGCAGTCTGGCATGCCATTCTTGCCCGGAAATATGTCTCGCTGACTTGTGATTGGTCGAGAAGTTTTAAAAACAGTTTGTCATTGGCTGGTGACTGATGATGAGCTTGATGACATCATTTATGTTTTATGTTTAATTAATGTGCAGTTATGTTATTTTGTTTGCTATTTTCTCTTTCAGAATGGTTTTTCTACAGAATAGGTAGTACAGTGTAGGTAATATAGACGCTGTGTGTTTGTTGTGTTTGCTATAGTTTATTTTAGCTTGAAAAACATGTCTTTATATAATTGATGGGGTCCTGGAACCAAACCTATATTTTACCATTAGTTATGAGTTTCGTTATACGAGATTTCGCTTTACGAGTATGCCAGGTGGAACCTAACTGCTCGTATCTTCGGGACCTCCCTGTATTATAAACCCTGTAAAAGTGCTTATATAGTCCGTTTTTTTTTTTTTTTTTTTTTAATTTTTTTTATTTGGTGTGTGTGCCCCTACAGCGCCGTTAGGCAGTGACCTCCAGGGGTGGGATGGTAGGCCCTGGAGGTTAACTTGAGGGCTGTGTACCTACCGTATATTACAGCTTATAAGACTCACTTTTTCCCCCAAAAAATATCCTGAAAATGCCCCAAGCCCCTGTCCACCCAGCAGTGAATGGGTACTGGGTGTTAGCCTAGGGTTTGTGACCCGCCTCCCAGGGTGGTGGCTTCGGCCAACATTACGTAGAGCCGAGGAAGGAGGAGAGGAGCTTGAGATTGAGCTTGAGTTGGGAGTCACCCAGCAGATGCTGTTTTGGTCTGAGTGAGTGAGCTTGACACATATCTTGTCAGCTGATGGTTGTGTGACAGTGTTATACGACAATAACACTGTCACAATGCCTTCCTCTCTTCTCTCCTGTCTCCTCCAGTACCTCCAGAAACCACAGTACCACACACGTCATGGTTAATCACTTATAAAGGAGTATTTTGTGGTAAATAGTAAGGTAAGGTGCTACTTATTTCGAGGTGCTACCTATCTTATGCGACACTGGCTGTTCCTGTAGAGAAAAACACAAACAAATGGAAAAAAACCAAAGCAAAACTACATACAGCTATACTAAGCCTATTATTATACTATACTAAGCAGGAAGGAAGGAAGATGTGTCCCGTACGTCTCTTATGGGAGGCGGTAGCAGAGTGGGTAGCGTCAAGATAATGAGCGGACTGTACGCAAGTGCAGTAGAAGAACCCTCACTTCAAAGGCCCCGGGGAGATGCAAGACCTTACTGGCTGCCAGTCTGGCTCATGAAGGGCCCAAAATCTTCAACAGCCTCTACAAAAATGTGAGAAACATCATAGGGTGCTCTGTCAACACCTTTAAATATGGACTGGACAAAATACTATGGACAGTGCCGGATGAATCTCCCGTACCGGGTTACACTGCCAAGTGTAGGACCTCCAACACTTGGAGACCACATACCAGACCAGGTGGCCCTGTTAGACAGGGATGCCAGGACTGGCAGCAGCGGTGGACCACCACGACTGTGAGGCTTTGCCTCTTAACAAGACCAAGTAAACCAAGTAAGCAAGTATATGTCAAGCTCGAGCACGAGCTTGACAGATGACCTACAAAGTGATACTAAGCAGAAAAGGTCACAAGAAGAAGAAGAAGTCTCCGAGTGGCGTTCTCGGTGATCCGAGTTCGATCCTTGATGAGGGCTGTAAAATCCACTTAAAATCTTTCTCTGCACTGTTGAGTGGCCTAAGAACACCCACATGCTGCCCATTAGCTCTACCTTCGATTGCGAGTGCATCGGAGGATACAGGGGGCAGCATGAGCCTCTAATCACAGGCGTCACTATAGAAATTCTGTCTGCGCCACCACGGGCGAGGGCCAACCATCACAGCCCTCAAGTTAATCTCCAGGGCCTACCATCCCACTCCTGGAGGTCACTGCCTAACGGTGCTGTAGGCACGCGCTCGCACGCCCGCGCTCACGCGCACACACACACACACACGCTCGCACGCACGCACCAGCACCACACACACCACACACACACACACACACACACACACACACACACACAACACACACACAGCGAAACTCGGGGAGATAATGCGCGAAAGTCGGGATGATAAGAATTCAGGACTCAGCACGAAACTCGAGGATCGCGAAACTCGCATAGCGTGAAACTCGGGAGGGTAGTGTATATATATATATATATATATATATATATATATATATATCCTCTTATGTAAGGCACTTGGGCTCTTGCCAACTTCTAACTGGATGTCTGTTCCTCACTGTGCCGCATTGGTGGTTCCTGACACCTCATACATACAGAACTGTAAAGAAAACAAAAACACCCTTTATTTTCACCGAAAAATCATACCCTATTTTCAAAAATTCATAGGGTACCTATATTTACTATGTTCTGGATGAAAACCAGCATGAATGTTCCCTCACTATCTAAAAAGAGCTCCATGGCCAAAAAAAGTAAATCAGAACGTGTTTTCACACATGTGTTCATTGGTGTGTTTCTCACACCCCCAACCCCGGTGGGGGTGACGCAACCTGAGGGGCCTCTTGACAGGCTGACACCAACTCCTCTTTGTCTTCAAAGCAGTCATCAATTTCAACAATATCATTCTCTACTGGTCAGATTAACTAGATAATTTATCTGGCTAACTTGTATATAGGAGTTAAAAACATATCTCAAATACATAGGCTTGTAAAGCAAGGAATGTAAAATTATTGAAAGAAAAAAAAATTACTTTCACAGTACCGCGGGGCCAAGTGTGGGGTCAGGCAGTCTAATTCTAGGGGATGCACACGGAGGAGTGAGCTACACTTCCTCCCTCGACCGTGGCCAGCACCACACTGACTACTTGTCGGTCGAGCTCCGCCTCCCGAATGACGTGACTGACGCAAAAGCAAAAAAACGCGTTTTCTGCGCAAGGGCTCGCCACACTTGCCCAAGTGATACCTGTCCAGGGATAAGTACACGCAACCCTCTTTTCCCCGGACTATTAGGGGGGAGCACTGGTCCGGGAACCGCAAACGTCCGGAAATCGCAACAGTCCGAGGCCATTACCCACCCCCGGACGTTTATCCGACTCAAGTATTTACTGTCCGGCAACCGCCAATATCAACTACCCCGCTGCGGACTTTTACGTCACTTTGTTGTTGTTTTTAGGGCTGCGAGGATCCCTTGGGGAACACTATGAGCCCTGGTGATGTCCTATGATGCTATCACAGGTGCTGTAGTTGACCTGTCTTCCTCAGGAAGGCACAGGTGAGGCGGATGACAGCGTATTGCCAGGAGGGGGGGACGCCAGCCGCCTCCAGCAGGGTGGGCAGGTCACACACAGATGGTGACGTTCAGGGTGAGGAGTTGAGAGCGTAGCACTACACGATGGGAGTGGAAGCGCGGACACTGCAGCAGAAAGTGTTCAATAGTCTCAGAGACATTCCTGCACCAGGGGCAGTGGGGGTCAGGGGACTGACGGAGGTGGTGCAGGTGAACCGTGAGTGTCGTGTGCCCAAATGTAAACAATACGACCACTGAGCATGCTGCCAACTGGCAGGAGGCACGGACACTGACCGCCGGACAACTGTGTCGATTGTGTCTGTGTCGACAACAGGAGACGCTGAGACCGCCGGACAACTGTGTCGATTTACGGACTGGACCAGGCATTTGTCCGGGACTGACATATCCCCGGACCTCGGATTTTGACTGGCAAATCCGATATTCGGGAAATGGAGGTCCGGGAAAACGAGGGTTGTGTGTACATTTTTAGCATATGTAAATGCAATACTCAATATGGAGATTGAAGTATATGTGATATTCTTATGGATCATTTATGATAATATAAAAGTAGCTTCATGACTGAGATGGGTTGTTATATGGATAAATTAATTAAGAAAGAATGAATAGTCAGTTACCGTAAATGGCGGCGTACAAGTCGACTCTTTGAGCCTGAAAAAATCTATCCATAAGTAGGGGTCGACTTATACGGCAAGGATAAAATGCGAACCTTTACCACCGAGTGGTAAACAAGTCGATCAGCACTACTAACAATCGCTGCACACCACTTACCGTAACTCCAGTCAGACATCTACAATATGCGCCACTTCCAGAGCAACAGCGATAACTGGAGAAGACGTTTAGCAGCAGTTCCACCCACAGCTGTTTCCAACAGCTGATACACAGAGTGTAAACACTGGCGAATGCAAATGGCAGAGGGTGAGTGCAGTCCAGTCATAGGTACTACCGTGTTTTACTATAATATACAGTATGTAGCGGTACTACTATCAGGGGACTATGGTGTTTTTCAAGTGAAAACAAGAGGCATATATATATATATATATATATATATATATATATATATATATATATATATATATATATATATATATATATATATATATATATATATATATATATATATTAAAGATTAACATATCTTCATATAAGTGGTGTGGTGTTGTGTTTTTGCGACAGGTTACCGTATACTGTATCGTAGCCTATCCACATTCAAGCTTTAGCCTACCAGTAGCCTACCATAATTTTTGGGCCGACTTATATGGCAAGTATAGGCTTAACCCGTAATTTGGAGCTAATAATCTTGGGGTCGACTTGTACGCCTCCATTTACGGTAAATAGAGTTAGACCAACACCCAAACGACTTGCTTCTATACTTAATTCTGTTTATGTATTTATATTTGTATTGCTAGGCCATTCTCCATCACTTTCTAGATCACTCATTTCATCTGTTAGATATCCATATACAGTAGAAGATCGATATAACAGGAATAATTCAGCCAAGGCCAATCCCAGTAAATCAAATTATTCACTAAATTGAACTTCCTTTGTCAGCTCCTGATAGAGCTCGATGTAACAGAACTTTCTGTAAAGTTGAGAGCGTTTCTGGTAAATCTTGTTTCTACAGTCTGTATGACCCCCAAGCTTACCCATACGAGTGGGTCGGCAACCATTAGCGAAACCGCACCAAATATTGCTATATTTAGCGGAATGTCCCGCTGTATCTAGCATTGATGAATGGAATAACGGGAATTTACTATTTCCTCCAAAATGAGCTTTCCGGTAAATTGAGTTCCGTTACATTGAGCTTCTACTGTCAAACTTTGGTGTCCTTTAGTTACGGGCCTCACGACTGTACTGACTCACATTTGACTGAAGTATAACTCTAACATAACCTAGCCTACACCTTAACATGACCTAATCATACCAGCCTAAATTAACCGAATGTATAACCTAGCCTAACCTAGACTGACTTAACCTGGACTAGCCTGACCTGACCTAAACACCACCTACTGCCTATGACCTTGACCGGAACCTGACCTTGCATGCATCAAGCAGGTCAGTTGGTTACAGCACTTCCCTGCTGCTCGGCCTCATTTATTTCCTCTGCTTGGCATTCAAGCAGTCACAATTTTGAAAATACAGGTTTTGTTTTGTTTTTCTTTTGAGAAATTCTACTTTCCACCAGCAATGACTCTTAAGTCCTGCCTGATGAGTGTTCTTTCTTATGTCATAAGTATGAACGCTTATGTGATGTGAGTGTTTCAATGTTTATGCATAAGGGAATTCAGTTTCTTGACTCCACAGTGTTGCAAATCACCTCTTGTATAAGGTGACATCAGTTTGCACCACCAAAGAACCAGGCAGAAAGCTCCACATGGGGACACATCTCACACTGAAGTATCTTTGCCGCCACTCTGCTCTAAGGTTCTTGACCTTGCCAAGTGTGGTGTGAGTGAGGCAGGAAGCAGGGTGTGGGCCCCTCAGGCAGGAGCAGAGTGTCAAGGCAGCGCGTGGCTCTCCCTGTCCTGACTGTCACACGTGTTGCAGGTGCTGAGGTCACAGTCCAAGCCGGCTGCCCCGCCCGGCACTAACCCTGGCTCACTCTGGCATCCCTGAGGGTTCCCGCAGGACCGGCTGTCGCGTGTGCTGCCGAGAGTATTGCGGTGGAGGCTGTGGGGCCGGGCAGCAGCATGAGTGACAGGGAGCAGCAGGATCAGTCTGCCTCAGGTTTGGGGAGGCACAGGTGTGATGACAAGAATCACCTAGAGGCAGGCAGCTCAGGCCACAAGGTAGACAGTGAGCTGAAGTGCCAGCAGTGTGACAAAACATTCAAATACAAGAGTAACCTTGAGAGACATTCCCTGACACACAGTGGTGTTAAAAATCATGAATGTCTAGAGTGTGGGAAAAGATTTGCTATAAAGACCCACCTTACCAGACATACCCTGACACACAGTGGTATTAAAAATTATGAATGTCTAGAGTGTGGGAAAAGATTTGGTATAAAGAGTAACCTCAACAAACACGCCCTGACACACAGTGGTGTTAAAAATCATGAATGTCTAGAGTGTGGGAAAAGATTTGCTTTAAAGAGTGACCTCACCATACACACCTTGACACACAGTGGTGTTAAAAATCATGAATGTCCAGAGTGTGGAAAAATGTTTTCTCGAAAGAGTTCAGTCACCTTACACACCCTGACACACAGTGGTGTTAAAAATCATGAATGTCTAGTATGTGGGAAAAAATTTGCTATAAAGAGTAACCTCAATGAACACACCCTGACACACAGTGGTGTTAAAAATCATGAATGTCAAGAGTGCAAGAGAAAATTTGCTATAAAGCGTGACCTCACCAGACACACTCTGACACACAGTGGTGTTAAAAATCATGAATGTCTAGAGTGTGGGGAAAAATTTACTCATAAGTCTGGCCTCACCAGACACACCTTGACACACAGTGGTGTTAAGAATTATGAATGTCTGGAGTGTGGGAAAACATTTTATACCAACTCTGATCTCAACAAACACACCTTTAGACACACTGGCTTAAGGGAGTTCAAGTGTGATGTTTGTGGCAAGTGTTTCAAGACAAAGAAAGATATTGCCCAGCACATGAAGATCCACTTTTGAGGTGGTGTGTTGTGTGGACAAGTGTGGTTGTATCCGTGCCTGTGGGAGTGTATCCTGTGTGGCAATTGGTGGTGGTGGTGGTGGGTAGTGTGTTACATGTGTGGTGGCAGCCGTGCCCCTGTGTTCTGTGAGGGAGTAATTGCCCCAGCATTTGTTGGGTTGGCAGTGCAGGTGTGACTTTCAATAAATGTATCTAGGGTTTTATAGGTTTCTCTGCTGATTACTTTAAAAAAAGTAGCCTTTCCACGCATAAGTTACATTCCTATTTTCTGCAGCTCACATATATGATTATCGGATAAACCTTACTCTGTCTCTTCATCACTGGACAGCAGCAGGAAAAGTGACTACAACTGCATTAAAAAGGAAACCAAATTGACTTGAAATAAACAAGACGATGTGACGAAGTTAATAAAAAACGATGCTATCAATATTTACATTTGTGTCTATATCCTGCAGGTTTTTCCAAGGATATGGGGAAGATGAAAATTGGTATAATGGTGTAAAAGTTCCCTTGAATATGATGGAATCAACACACCTTAGATAGCGATGAAAGGGAGGGAGGCAGCCAGCATCGTCACTTCATAGGTCCTCTTCAACTTCTCTTATAAATGGTGCTAGCAGAGTCATTAATAAATATGAGGTAGGCAGGAGTTTATGGAAGGGTGTGGCTGCACCCTATTGTCTGTATGGGTCAGAAGTGACTCAGTACAGGGAAGGAGACATTATGAACTTGAGAAGGCTCAGAACACAGACGGCAGATGGGGACTGGCAGCTTGTAGGAGTACTTCTGTAGAGGCCATAAGGGGAGAAATGGGATTGAGCACCTTCAAGGAAAGGATAGTTAAAGGAAAACTGGTGTTTCACAGGAAAATTGAGAGACTTATTGTAGATACTACATAGGTCTCATGCTGTCCAAGATAGAGAAGCGGCTCACAGACGGTACTGTGACCATCCATCTCCTGATACTCATGCCCTTTATATTTCTGCCCGTAATCATGCCAAAACCTTACTTCAACTGCAACCAAAAACTCCTTCATTCATAGAAAATGTCAAAATCTTTCCGAATCTAATTCCTCTCGTGACTTCTGGCATCTAGCTAATAACATCTCTAACTATTTTTCTTCATCTTTCCCTCCTATGCTTCACCCAGATGGCTCCACATGTCTCATCTATTTCTAAAGCTGAACTCTTTGCTCAAACCTGTGCTGCAAATTCCACTCTGGTTGATGGAGGGCTTGTTCCTTCTTCTCCTCCAAACTCTGACTATATTATGCCTGTTAATAAGATCCTTCGTAATGATGTTTTCTTTACCCTTTCTGGCCTAAATCCTCAGAAGGCTTATGGTCCTGACGGAGTCCCTCCTAATGTTCTCAAAAATTGTGCTTCTGTGCTTGCACCCTGCCTGGTCAAACTTTTCCGTCTTTGTCTATCTACTTCCACCTTTCCTTCTTGCTGGAAGTTTACTCACATCCAACCTGTTCCTAAGAAGGGTGACCGTTCTAATCCTTCAAATTACCATCTTATAGCTTTGACTTCCTGTCTTTCTAAAGCTTTTGAATCTATACTTAATAAGAAGATTCTTAAGCATCTATCTACTCACAATCTTCCATCTGATCGTCAGTACGGTTTCCGTAAAGGGCGATCTACTGGCGATCTTCTAGCTTTCCTAACTGAATCTTGGTCATCCTCCTTTAGGGGTTTCGATGAAACTTTTGCTGTTGCCTTTGACATATCAAAAGCTTTTGATAGAGTCTGGCACAAATCTTTAATTTCCAAACTACCCTCATTCGGTTTCTATCCTTCTCTCTGTACCTTGGCGTGGTGGCGCTTTGTATAGTCAATAACCTTGTAGTTGGTACTTGCAAAGTGTCTAGATAGGATCAAAGTATCTTATCTTATCTCTCTGTACCTTCATCATAAGTTTCCTTTCAAACCGTTCTATTGCAGCTACTGTAGACGGACATTGTTGTTCTCCTAAATCTATCAATAGTGGTGTTCCCCAGGGTTCTGTCCTATCACCCACTCTCTTTCTATTACACTAGGGTCCCACATAAAACGAGAAATTGGTCAATAAACGAGGTCCTTTTATGTGAATTCGCTCTATGTGAAACACATAACCTATGGGAAAAATTGATACTGGTCGATCGGTCCTCCCGCCCGTACCCGTACATTTATACTTGTTCACACCCATGCTTACCAGAACATGGTATTATTTTACACTAGGATCGAAATTCCCTACACAATTGAGAGTATGGTTTCTGTTTACCTTATTGGATTCTAGGAAACATTCTTTTGGACTCAAACTTTTGGAGATAATGACATGTTGTTCATAGGGAGGCGAAAGACAAGTGTTTGTTTATGTGCGGCGTGCCTCTCACTCTTCTTCCTCTTGTGACCTACATCGCCTCTGTTCTTCCCTTGCCGCGGACACTTTTAATGGAGATTTGGCTTTAGTTAGAAGGTTAAAGCGTGGGATTTGGTTAGGTTAGTGACTCCAAAGCAAGTTGCCATAAACTTGGCTTAACTCTCGCTTGCGTGCCTCGCCAGAACTGTTGTTGTTGTTTGTTGTTGTTTTAGGGCTGCGAGGATCCCTTGGGGAACACTATGAGCCCTGGTGATGTCCTATGATGCTATCACAGGCGCGGTAGTTGACCTTTCTTCCTTAGGAAGGCACAGGTAAGGCGGATGACAGCATGTTGCCGTGAGGGGTGGACGCCCGCCGCCGCCAGCAGGGTGGGCAGGTCAAAGGTGGTGACGTTCAGGGCGAGGAGTTGAGACTAGCATTACACGGTGTGGGTGGAAGCGCAGACACTGCAGCAGAAAGTGTTCAATAGTCTCCGGAACATTCATGCACCAAGGGCAGTGGGGGTCAGGGGACAGACAGAGGCGATGCAGGTGAGCCGTGAGTGTCGTGTGCCCCAGGCGGAGGCAGGTGAGGGTGACATCGAGGACGCGGGACTTTTTCCTTATACACGGCTGGGGGGAAGAGTCACTGCGGTATTGGCCCATGGAGGTGATGAGGAGGGTATCGCCGAGCGTGTTATTCCAGGTGGAGCGGCAGACCCGGGAGATGAGGCGTTTAGCCGCGGAGAGCGGCAGAGGGTTGTGTTTACATCTGTTAAGGCCATCCTGGCAGAAGAATCAGCCACCTTGTTGCCTAGGATACCAGCATGGGAGGGAACCCACTGAAGGGCGATCTCCCAGCCCTCGATGGTAAGGAGAAGGGCTCTCTGGATGCCAGAACTGGCGGGGCCCGCTCACAGCTGTTAACTTGTAAACACCTACGACAACACCAAACGACAATGACGAGTGTACCGTTCTTATGGCAGCCTGCTCACATTCTGTATGATATTTTGGCTCTCTATATGAGAACTCCTCTGATTTGCCCTACTTTGATGGCGGAATCGTTCTATATGATCAAATTCGTTCCTAACAAAAAATTTGAATTTCTATTTATTAAGAAATAAAATATATATATACAGTCAAACCTCGATATAACGGACTAAAGGGGGGGAGGAGTGGTCCGTTAAAGCCGATTGTCCGTTATAGCGAGGGTATTTTCCCAAGGGGGGAAAAATATATGAAAAAAACGGAAACATTGTGAAATAAATGAGAAATAATCACAAACACAACCAGACTGTGTAGCTATGTTGGGAGGTAAACAGTGACTGGCACTACATGCTGAATTTGGTCCGTTCCTACACGTGAAATAAATGAGAAATAATCACAAACACAACCAGACTAGCTAGTCAAGCTCAAGCTCTAGTGAAAGTAAACAAATTACTACGAGCCAGATTCAGCCGTGGCTTCCAAAGGTATTGCTTATCAGTGGTGGGCAGCGATAAAGCGATAACGATAAAGCGATAAATTTTTCCGCTAAGTCCTATAACGATAAAGCGATAAATTTCCAAAATACCTTAAAGCGATAAGCGATAAATCCTGCGATAAATCCAAAAATACTCTATTTTTGCTACTTATGCATTTAAAAACCTCTTTTTTACACTTAAAACACCATATATTACTTAATAAAAGACTAAAGGACCCGAAATTAACATTTTATTACTTTATAACAACATTTAATGAAGACAAATTAACAAAACTATCACAGCACAACATCACAAACACAAATACAACAATTTAAAACATCTCATCCACCCCCCTTGGCACCTTGAACTTCTGCTTGAGGAGGTGGAGGTTTCCCTTCAGAAACACCAGGTACTCAAAGTTGTCCTCACTGAGGCACGCCCTCTTTGGCCTCAGAACGTCCCCAGCTGTGCTGAATAATCGCTCCACTGCTGCTGAGCTTGGGATCCCAGTGTTGTACTTGATGAAGAGGGTCACCCACTGGTCCCTATACTTTGCTGGGAAGTGCGACTTCTTCAGTGTTGCCTGCAACAATTACAAATATTTAATTTATATTATCGCAATATTACATTTGTTAGCGCAATTATCGCAACATTTTATCGCAACATTACATTTGCTAGTATGTAAGAACAAAGCAATAAGTTTTAAGCACAATAGTCTTATTACCTCCTTGCTCCTCTTCCAAGCCAGCAGCTCCTTCTTGATGTCCTCTTCCAGGTCGTCCTCCTGGTCAGCCTGGGTTGTGTCACACAGCTCTGCAAATGGGTCGGCGCTGACCTCCTCATGCTCCTCCATTGCCTCCATGTCCTGGCTGTTGTCTCTCTCTTCTGTCTCTTGCCTGATGAGCGCCTTCATCTCCTTCACAATCCTCTGGAAGATTTCTTCCTTCATGTTGGGGGCCACAGAGTTGAATGTGGTCATGCCATAGTTGGGGTGCAGGGCAGATGCCATCAGCAGATCCAGGTCTTTGAACATGGCGCTGAACCTGTAAAGCAAAGTAATAGTTATAGTTTGGTTAAAAGGTTAAACTTTTAGCGCCGCAAAAATTAAACAAAGAATTAATTAATTTTTTTAATGTCATAGGTTAGGTTGTTTGTACCTGTTGTTAAATCCTCCCTTGTTGCCCTCCTGTCGCAGGAGGGCGCGCACCAAGGGCTTGGCGTAGGTGAGGGCCTGGTCCCCTCGAGCTTCCTCCATGCGCTCCAGCGCCACTCTCATGAGGGTGAGGGTGGGCAGCAATACTCCCAGGTATGCGTTCTCCTCAGTCTGTAGGCGGTCCAGGCAGTTGGCGAGTGGCTTCATGACCTTGCAGTACTCCTGCAGTACCTGATGGCAAAACAAAGTGTCAAAAAAGGCAAAAATGGTAATGCTAAAGCTTAAAGCAACAACAGAACTGTATCTAAAAAAAAGATAAAAGTTCGCATCTAACTGCTTTGCGACTTTACCTGCTTGTCCTGGTCATCGAAGCCATAGTAGGAGGTCCTGTTCCTGTTGGTGCCACCCTCATTCCTCAAAACCTCGTTCACTGCTTCCAGGCGGGCGTCGTCGTCCATGACGCGCTGCAGCAGCACACTGCAGGCGTCATACAGTGAGTTCCACCTGTTGGGCAAAGTGAGCAACATGAAGGACAAGGACAAAAAGAAAACAAACAGACCAAGAAATAGTTTTGTCTTGTTACTTGTAAAAATATTTAAATAAAAGTATAAAATATTTAAAATTAATTTATCAAAATATTTAAAATTATTTTAACAAAAATGTCTTTTGGCTCACCTTGTGACCACAGGTGTTGGAAGCTTTCTCCCTACCACTTGCTTGATGGTGTTGGCTGATGTGGAGGACCTGTTCTGTAGGTTCCACAGGCCCTGGGCCCTGGCTAGGGTCTTCTTGAAGGGGGCAGCGGCCCTCCCATAGTTCCAGTGGTGAACTTGGGAGACATCTATGGACGCCAGCAAGTTGACAGTCTGCGCGCTGAAATAAAAGAAAAGTTTTAGTAATTTAAAAAACAAAAATACATTTCAACTGTTTGTTAGTTAGCATGACAATCTTAAATCTTTAAATAAACTTTGCTTTTACTTGCCTGCATCTTTGATGCTTGGGCAGCCTGGGTGAGTCCTGCACTGCAGCTGCTGCAGCAAGGGCCATGGTGATGCTGATGATGTCAAGGCCCTCCCTCTCCTGCTCCTCCTGGTCCTCTGGGCTGTTGATCACCTCCTCGACGTCAGGGTTTGTGGCGTCCTCCTCTGCCTCGCCAATCCCTGAGCCATAGTTGCTGAAGGCCGCGACGTAGTTCGCCCCGTTGTCCGTGGTGGTGAGGACAACCTTCCGCGAGATGTTGAAGGCGCGGTTGACCTGGTCCAGCTTGGTGGCGATGATGCCCTTGGTCTGGCTAACCTGATAGATTATAAGACAACTTAATAACATATAGTACCATTAACATTCAAGTTTATTATATTAATTAAATGAATTAAAGTGGGAGATGCTTCATATAATAAATATAAATTAATATTTATTATATTTAGTTTTTCTTATTTTAATGTGTTTAATAATATAATAAAGTATATTTTATTAAAATTAGTTCTGATGCAAGTCTCAACTTTTATGTTCTAAATTTGACTCACCTTGATCTCCTTGATCGCCAGGGTGGCCATCTTCCTGGACAGGTCAGTGGGGTCGATCCAGTGGACTGTCGACCCAATGAAGGACCTGCATATATGTTTGTATGTATGTAATGTATGTCTTTTAATCAGATTACATAAACATATAATTCCTACATTTTAAGAATTTTTAAAATGCTTTACCTGTTGTGTGCCGTCCAGCTGTCCGCTGTTGTCGCAACATGCGGCAGGTCCTTGAGAATGCTCTTTATCTCCTCTCTTGCCTCCTCCCCCATGGCCTTGATGTCGCGAGTCAGGGTGTGGCGGCTGGGCACCCTGAACTCAGGCTGGAAGACTTGGAACATCTCCCTGGTGGCTGGGTGGTCTGTGATGCTGAGGGGGATGAGGCACCTCGCGAACCACTTGGTCATTGCCTCCTTACCCTTATCCTGCACCACAAAGGAAAAAATTTAAAGTTAACGTGTCTATAACATTTTGTAACAAGTGTAGCAATTAACAGAATTTTAAGTAAAATGTTCAACTTATCAAATAAAATTATAAATTTTAATAATGCGATAAATTATAAATTTAGCGCATTATTATTATAGCTTTGGCAAAAAAATTATCGCAGACTTTTTTTTTATAAAAAATCTTTACCTGTGTAAATCTTGTTGCCTGGCCAAAAAATTCCTTTAAGGAGAGCTGGTGGCGCTGCGGCTGGTCATCTCCACTTGGGTGCTTGAGGCCGCGCCTGCTGGTCCTGCTGATGGCTGCCTTCAGCTCAGACAAGTCATGAGTGTGCTGAAAGAATAAGAGTGCTTTAATTTACATGAAACTAATAGCTTGGCTATGAGCTCATTTTGTTATCTAGCCATTTGAAAACTGAATAGTTTTAAATAGTACCTTGGTCTTGTAGTGCGAGACCAGGTTGCCAGTGGTGTTGTTCCAGAAAGACACCTCCGCGAAGCACTTTTGGCACTTGGCCTTCAAGTTGTAGACCTTGATTGTCTTTCCCAGGACCTTGGAAGAAGTGTCTGGTGCGTTCTTAGACTTGATCACGTGGGACAACTTGTAATAGTTTGTCAGAGCGGCCATCTTGTCTTTGATGGTCTGCAGCTCCTGGCTCGAAATACTGCAGCCACCCGCAATCACAACGTCTACCTGGTCACTGGCCTGGGTGCCAGGGCGGCTGTCCTCTGGCTCACTGCCCAGGGACATGAGGGAGCTCGAGCGGGAGATGGTGGGAATGTCCACAGATCCCGAACTCCCGGAAATGTTCCGCTCCCTTTCCTGAGTCACATCACTGCTGCTGGCCTCCACGCGGAAAAAGTCCTCCACTGTCCTCTTGCCTGACATCTTGACACTCACTAATCACTAAATTCACTATTCTCGAACAATGAAGCGCGCCCGCCGCGACACTAATTAATAACGCAATATAAAACGCAAAAACCTAAACGATTTCCTGAAAAGGAAAAGTTAAAACACAAAATCACTCGACGTTCGTACGAACGGGAGGCACGCGCGAGGCGCACCTCAAAACGCAAAAAATATATAAAACTAATATATATTAATTAGATATTTAGTTAAGATAGCAATATACAATAAGAATTAAGTATATATAAGTTATAACACACAAAGAAGCTTTGGATCGCTGGTAGCACAATGAAACACAGAGCTGAGATCAGATGCGTCCAGTTTGGGGGGCTATTCAAAGAAACTGACAACAGAAGCGCGGGCCGCCTGGCGCCTGGCCGCATCTGTTTGCCGCGTAACAATGAGCCTGTAACCTCCCGCCGTAACGGTTTTTCGTCTTCTACTTTATCGCTGGATTTATCGCGGGAAATTTGAAAGCGATAAATATAAGTGATAAGTTTTTCCGGTCTTGCGATAAACGATAAGCGGTAAATTTTCGGTTAAAGCGATATTATCGCTTTATCGCATTATCGCTTTACTTATCGCAACGCCCACGACTGTTGCTTATTATCACGACTAATGCTCATTATTATATATATTATAAGGTTGTGAAGTGCAGTTCTATACACGTGTCACTATTTAGGTCAGTGTAGCACTGCGTGTCACCTTAGATAAGGGTGATTTAGGGTGTTGAGGTGACAGGGAGAGTGTAGCAGCGGCCACGCCATAACACTAATAGTCACTATTTTAAACAATACACACCTTCTACCACTAAATCACTAGCAACACAGGCTCCTTCCTTATATTATATCTTAATATGTGATACATCAAAACTCCTTAAAACCCAAGGATTCCAATTAGTAAAATGAGAAAATAATACAATTATGTTGAGTTGACAATTCGAGCGGTGATAACTGGTCTAATATGCGAAAAGAAAAGAAAAAGTCACGCAAATGGAGTCCGTTATATCCGAAGTCCGTTACCTCGAGGTCCGTTATATCGAGGTTTGACTGTAGATATATTTTAGGTCGTTCGCCTTATAGGGGAAACGCTTTATGCGAACACGCTTTATGCGGGACCCTAGTGTATTCATCAATGATCTTCTAAGTCTAACTCAAAGCCCTATCCACTCATATGCTGATGATTCTACCCTGCATTTCTCAACGTCGTTTATTAGACGTCCAACTCAACAGGAACTAAGTGATTCACGGAGAGATGCCATCGAGCGCCTAACTTCTGATCTTTCTATAATTTCTGATTGGGGCAAAGCAAACCTTGTTTTATTCAATGCCTCTAAAACCCAATTTCTTCACCTATCTACACGACAAAACCTACCAGATAACTATCCCCTCTTCTTCAATGACACTCAACTATCTCCTACAATGAACATTCTTGGACTATCCCTTACTAAAAATCTGAACTGGAAATCTCACATCTCATCTCTTGCTAAAACAGCTTCTAAGAAGTTAGGTGTCCTGTGGCGTCTGCATCCTTCTTTTTCTCCCTCCCAGGTGCTTGCTCTCTACAGGTGCCTTATCCGCCCATGTATGGAGTATGTCTCACATGTTTGGGGAGGATCCACTCATACAGCTCTCCTAAACAGGGTTGAGTCAAAAGCTTTTCGTCTCATCAACTCCCCTCCTCTGACTGACTGTCTTCAAATCTTTAAATCACCGCCACAATGTTGCTTTTCTTGCTATCTTCTACTGTTATTTTCATGCTCATTGCTCTTCTGAACTTGCTAACTGCATGCCTCCCCCCTTCCCGTGGCCTCGCTGCACAAGACTTTCTACTCATTCTCATCCCTATTGTCGTCAGTCTATCTATATCTATCTATCTATATGTCTATCGGGTCGATCGGTCCTACCTTCCCGCACTATAAAATAAGTACAAATTATTAACAGATGAATTATAGGCCTAACTAATGTAAAAAAATATATAAATAGTATTAAATAATGATATAAACATTTATACGAATGATCCCCTTTACCTACACGGCAGCTGCTGAAAGTTACATCAGTATGGCTGCCTCACTCTCTCTCTTAATAACCCTTATTTCTCCTTTATTCCATGCACTACATGCTATTTATATATTTATTTAACATTATTTAGTCCTATAATTCATCTTTTATATACTTATTATATTATTTATATATACTTATTTTATAGTACGGGACGGGAGGACGGATTGACCAATATAAATTTTTCCTATAGGTTATGTGTTTCATATAGAGCGAATTCACATAGAACGACCTCGTTTATCTACCAATTTCTCGTTCTATGTGGGACCCTAGTGTAGATAGACAAAGATGGAAAAGTTTGATCATGTAGGGTGCAAGCACAACAGCACAGTTTTTGAGAACAATAGGAGGGATTCTGTCTAGACTAAGCTTTCCGAGGATCTAGGCCAGAAATGGCAAAGAAAACATCATTACGTAGGATCTTAGTAACAGGCATAACATAGTCAGATGATGGAGGAGGAGGAACAAGCCCTTCATCAACCAGAGTGGAATTTTTAGCAAAGGTTTGAGTGAAGAGTTCAGATTTATAAATAGATGAGACAATTATAGAGCCATGTGGGAAAAGCATAGGAGGGAAAGATAAAGAAGAAAAATTGTTAGAGATTTTTTAGCTAGACTTATGCACTGTATATACACATTTTTTAAGCAAATTTCAATTGAATGAAAAAAATATTCATGTTCTCATATTCTGTCCTTGCATGTTAATTGAGAGAGTGAGTGAGTGAGTGTTGTACCTGATGTGCAAGGCTTAGCTAAACTCGCCTGCATTGAAGGTCACTAGCCACTTATCACTCCACTCCTCCACCATGTAGAGGTGTGGCATGAGGCTCAATTTCTGGCCTTAATCCTTGGCTGGAAACACTGGCTAGTTGTTAACTGGAGGGTGAAGTAGGAAGCATCCTAAAAGGAAGCCCTTCCCTGCTTGTGTTCTAACGGCCACCAATGTTACAGGTGCTGAGGTGAAGAGTCCAGGTCGACGCCCACGCCAGGACTCCTCCCGGCTTCCCTTGTATTAGGGAACGCTTGGTTCATCCCCGGGGCAGCCTGGCCAGCCTCCACTAGTGTTCCTGCAGGACCAGCTGACGCCTCCCACCACAGGTGTCCTGGCAGAAGTAGTGCGGCAATGGAGGGCGTAAAGACCTACTTTTGTGACCTCTGTGGCAAAGTGTGCTCCAGCAAGGCTGGCATTACTAGACACATCCTTTCCCATCCACGCAAGACAGGACTGAAGTGTGACCACTGTGGCAAAGTGTTCACTCGTAAGACTGTTCTTAGGAGCCACATGCACACCCACACTGGTAGAGACTTTGAGTGCCAGGAGTGTAGGAAAACATTTACCCACAAGAGCATTCTTAACACTCATATGCTCACCCACACTGGTGAGAGAAACTTTGAGTGTCAGGATTGTAGGAAAACATTTATCCACAAGAGCCATCTTATCACACACATGCTCACCCACACTGGTGAGAGAAACTTTGAGTGTCAGGAGTGTGGGAAAACATTTATCCTGAAAGGCAATCTTAACACACACATGCTCACCCACACTGGTGAGAGAAACTTTGAGTGTCAGGAGTGTGGGAAAACATTTACCCATAAGAGCAGTCTTAACAGACACATGCTCACCCACACTGGTGAAAGAAACTTTGAGTGTCAGGAGTGTAGGAAAACATTCACCCACAAGTGCAATCTTAACACACACATGCTCTCCCACACTGGTGAGAGAAACTTTGAGTGTCAGGAGTGTGGGAAAACGTTTCCCCTGAAAGGCAGTCTTAACACACACATCCTCACCCACACTGGTGAGAGAAACTTTGAGTGCCAGGAGTGTGGGAAAACATTTATCCACAAGAGCAGTATTAACAGACACATGCTCACCCACACTGGTGAGAGAAACTTTGAGTGCCAGGAGTGTAGGAAAACATTTACCCACAAGAGCAATCTTAACACACACATGCTCACCCACACTGGTGAAAGAAACTTTGAGTGTCAGGAGTGTGGGAAAACATTTACCCTGAAAGGCAATCTTAAGACACACATGCTCACCCACACTGGTGAGAGAAACTTTGAGTGTCAGGAGTGTGGGAAAACATTTACCCACAAGAGCAGTCTTAACACACACATGCTCACCCACACTGGTAAGAAAATCTTTGAGTGTCAGGAGTGTGAGAAAAAATTTACCCTGAAAGGCGATCTAAACAGACACATGGTCACCCACACTGGTGAGAGAAACTTTGAGTGTCAGGAGTGTAGGCAAACATTTACCCTGAAAGGCAATCTTAAAAAACACATGCTCACCCACACTGTTGAAAGCATGTACAAGTGCGATGTTTGCGGCACGTGTTTTCGTAACAAGGGCAGACTTGCCAAACATACACAACGGCACTCGTGAGGTGTTGTTAGGAATATCAATAAAACTACTTCATGAATAATTGTGTTAATGTTTTATTTCACAGATTACTGAGGGGAAATGAAAAAGAGAGCGAGAAAGAACAAGGTGATAATATACTCATGTATCGGGAATGAGCAGTCGTAGTAGAAAAATGCAATAATCTCATGTTAACCTGAATAAGTTAATGGGTATAGATTTGAGAAAGTCTGCATGAGGGAAGGAAGGAGAGAGGTGGAGGGGTATAGGAGGGAGGGAGGATTAAATTACAACCGATATATGTACTCCTATCTATGTGCTAGAATCTCTCTCTCTTTCTCTTTCCAGTCCTATGCTTTTGAATTATTGTGTATTATCAAATTTTCAAGGAATGGATCATTTTCAATGTGCTGTGAAGTGTGGGGCAGGTGTATCCAGCTTCTTTCCTGTGAATACAGGAGTGAGGCAGGGGTGCGTCCTTGCCCCATCACTTTTCAACGATTGTATGGACTGGGTATTGGACAAGGTTGTAGATCAAAGTGATTGTGGAGCATCCGTCGGCAACACAAAGATCACTGATCTTGTTTTTGCCGATGATGCATTAATCTTTGCTGAGTCGCTGGAGGGCCTGGTGATGGCTCTTGAGGCGCTGCACGAGGAGGCAAAGCCTTTGGGACTTGAGGTCTCCTGGCTCAAGACCAAGGTCCAGGTATTTGGAGACTTACTAGATGAAGCAGTACAGTCTGTTCATGCGTGTGGCGAGGACATTGAGATCTTGGAAAGTTTTACATACCTTGGTAGCGCAGTCCATAATGACGGCGGGTCACGTCAAGAAGTCTTACGACGGATTGGCATAGCCCACGGTGTTATGGACTCGCTCAGCGGGAGTATTTGGCGTTGTCGGTACCTGTGCAGGAGGACAAAGATCCGGATCTTCAAGTCGCTTGTGATCCCTGTCTTACTCTATGGTTGTGAGACATGGACACTAAATAGTGACTTGAAGAGACGAATCAATGCCTTTGGTAATAAGTGTCTACGCAGAATCATGGGGTATCGCTGGGATGATTACGTGTCAAATCAGCGATTGCACCGTGAGACTGAATCGAGGCCTATTACCTGCATAGTCCATCAGCGCCAACTTCGGCTATATGGGCATGTGGCACGCTACCCTGAAACCGATCCTTCCCATCGGGTTGTATCTGTAAGAGACAATCCGGCGTGGAGGAGGCCAAGGGGGCACCCACAAGGCTCGTGGCTGGGGCAAGTTGATGTTTCTTGTCGAGAGCTGCTTGGTATGGGAAAGGAGCCTGCATGGGAACTCGCGCGTGGTGACCCCCGGGAGTGGCGTCGTAGGGTGGGCGAGGCGACGCGCCCCCCGGCGTATGCCCCCAATGATTGATTGATTGATTGATTGATCATTTTCAATACCTACCAACCACTGTATTTGATGTTTGGTATTTCACAGTATTTTTCTACAAGCTTTATGAAACCTAATAGCTTGCCACCAGTGTTCACTATTACATACATGATACAGAAGCTCCCCTACTTACGAACACCATTACTTCCTGGGGTTTGTACTTGACTTGAAATGTATGCAAGTCCAACATTACTCTTGTCAATACTGAATACTGTAAAAAGCATTGTTGTTAGCACAGTACAGCTATACCCCAATACTTATCAGTACATAATATTTGACCAGCCTTAAATGGTTGGCGATGAGAGGGTGGTAGGCAGAGTAGGCTTTTGTTCCACCTTGATCCTGTACCCTGCCAGCTTCTCCCTACCTCTATGGATAAGGAAACTGTATAAGGGAGAGTGCTGGCGGGAAAAAGGCTGGGACTCTAGGTACCTGTAGACGAGATGGAAGCCACCAAGACCAAGACTGGCGAGTAATGGTAAAACTTCTTGATTGGAGACATGTATGAGGAACAAGTTAAGCTTGAAGAATTTGTGGTAAATGGTACAACAAAAAGAGATGTGTAGGGATAAAATACAAAAAATAATGAAAGAATTGGGGGCATGTACGTCTCTGTGGAGGTAAATGAAGCAAATCTGAAAATGGAAAGGAAGATTAATGATAATGAATACATGTGTCGTGTCATCTAGCTGGTCTCACCTGGGTCACGGCCACCACCATACGTGGCTACTCGTGTATGTAGCTCCTTTCTCCTTTTCATTTAACACTCGAGGGGGAATGACAATATCTCAGAATCTTCTTTATTACTTTACGTATACTTTCACTTTTGGGAACTCCATCGCAACACCTCAAGGGTTTATCACGGCTAATGTTTAGCACTTAGCTGATATAGCGGGAAAATATACAACAGCAGCCGTTAAGGTGTTCGGTAACAGCATGGCGACAGTCGGTATTCCTTATCAACTCTCACAGCAAACTTGGATGAGCCGTGTGCTCTTTGGTCACATGGCTCACGTAGTCATTCCATGTGGACCCTGTTCGCCACAAACACCATTCTTAGTTTTTATTCATTCACTATTATTATATTGGGGAGGCGGTAGCAGAGTGGTTAGCGTCTCCGACTGGCGTTCTCGGTGACCCGAGTTCGATCCCTGACGAAAACCAAAACCTTTCTGCACCGTCGAGTGGCCTAAGAACACCCACATGCCCTGCCCATCAACTCTTACCTTCGACTGCGAGTGCACCGGAGGACACAGGGGGGCGGCATGAGCCTCTAATCACAGGCGTCACTATAAAAATCCTACCTACGCCACCACGGGCGAGGACCAACCATCACAGCCCTCAAGTGAACCTCCAGAGCCTACCATCTGAGCCCTGGGTCACCACTGCCTACTGGTGCTATAGGCACATATGGAAAATAAATAGTCAAACCTCGATTTAACGGACTTTGGTTTTAACGGACTCCATTCACGAGACAAACTTGCGGGCAAGAATGGCATATCAGACCGCTTATCGCCGCTGGAATCGTCAACTCTACATCATTGTTTTAGTTTTATTTTGGAATGCTTGGGTTTTAAGGAGTTTTAATGTATCAGATATTAAGATATATAAGGTAGGAGCCTGTGTTGCTAGTGATTTAGTTGTAGAAGGTGTGTATGTGGGTTAATAGTGAATATTAGTATGTATTACAATTTCTTTACTGCTTCTTTCTCTTAAGTTTCGCTTCGTAGGTCCTCTCCTCTCCTCGCCTCTCCTCTCCTCCTCTCCTCTAGTGTTAGCTGAAGCTTCTACCCCGGGAGACTGCACAACGTCACACACACACAGCTGTTCGTCTGCACTATTTGCAAGTCTAATGTAAACAAACATGGCTCCGACACCCAGGCAGGCTATCGCTGCTATACACTTACTTATGTATATTGTCAATCGTTGACAAGCATAACTAGCTAAAAATGTGCATGGATGCGTTCATGGTTGGCTCGTCGGAACTCGTCTGAGATCGACGGAAAAGGAACTGATGTGACGGCGCCTTTATAGTATGGTATGAAGGATATTCGTGCTAAAATTGATTTTATTATTTTATCGAGGTCCTTTGGGGGCAAAATATTGAAAAATAATGGGGTTCAAATTTTCCGACCCCCAGACCCCCCTGTGGGTGATGCCCTCAAATCTACCCACCCCTGGGGCTGATCCATCCCCTACCTTCGCCAATAAATGACCAATTTTTATGATCTTGGTGTTGTTTTAGAGGTTTTTGATAAAGACGAGTTGATTTGTAATACTTTGAAGACAGCCGGAAGTGGCAATAATCGACTTCCGGTGTTCACAGTTGAAAAAAATTGAAATGAAGGTGAATTACATTTTATCAATAAACCTAACCATATAATTCATATTTTAATACCCTTTTGAAACCACAATGATGAATTATTATATAATTTTTGCTATTTAGTTGTCCATTCAAGGCTTATATGCACTTCAAGAGATATGATGGACTTTATTTTATAGAATTTTTACGTTTTTACGTCATATACAGTAAGTATTCCTAATCTTATTACAAGGTTTATATTGAAGGAAAAAAATATTAATAGACCAATGTATAAAAATAGAAACAAATAAAGCCATTGCAATAACTAAGAAGTTCATGACTAGAAAACTTTCTTTCGCTGCCTTAATACAGGCTGCTCTGCATCATACATAATAGAAAATAAAAGCAACTGAAACAGTAATTTAAACTGCATAACATCAAATTTCTTCATCAAATACACTTTCATTTACAGATTTCGCACAAATTAAAGATATCTTTCCTACTCTATAGCTCCATATTACATCCCTATAAATTATCATCATACATAGCACATTAACCACCCAAAACTTCGTTCTCATACATCATACACAATAGTGCAGCAATAAACCAAGAATTAATTTACTCATTATCATCATCCTCATTCGAACCAGAACTGAACAATATATAACAAATATAATAAATGTGTTCATCAAATAAACCTTAAACTTAATTTTCTTAATTAGCACAAATATATTATCTCTCACTCTAAAACTCCATATCACATCTTCATATCGTTATACATAAAAACATTCTACATTCACCAGTTCTCATTTTGCAGATATTCACATTTCAGGATAATCATGACAAAGTAGCACATTAAACAGCCAGAACTTCATTCTCATACATCATACAAAATGATGCAACAATACACCAAGGATGAATTTAGTCATTATCATCATCTTCAATAGAACCAGAACTGATCATATTCCCACAGTCACTGACAACATTTACAAAGAGGTGTGCACGGGAGGCCATTCCTCAAACAACTACATCTATTTTTGCACCCGGCTTTACACACATTTTGTCAGCTCAATTGCGGCCCTAGGAGCTGGCAGTTTGAGGCATCTTACAGGAAGATAGACTCCATATTTCACACTCCAACCATTGTCTTTAATGGGAGGTAAATCTGGACAGCTGGAAATGTAGGACTTGTCACGCATGGAAATGCACGAGTGGGAGGAAGCATCTCCTTTCAAATTCTTGGAGCAAAACAGTTCCCATTTCAGTGCTGGTAAATTTGTGGGACTTGTTGAACAATACACACGGCAAACAAACTCTTCCAAACCCTTGAACCGTTGAGGTAGATCATCATTGACCATTTCCATTGTGACGTCACCTTCACCGAGCTCCTGAAAGCAGTCGATGGCACAATCATCATCATCTTAATTCAGGTACACAGCTATCCACCTTTTCTTGGTGACACAACACATTTTCCACGCCAATCGGCACCAGAAAAGTTGTGAAGCCCAATAAGTCCTTGACACTTGCGACGCCCAATCACTTGCATTCGCTCAACCACGTCAATTTCTCGGTACTTTGTTCCTTTACCAGTACTTGAAGAACTTGAGATGATTTTTAGCTCCAAGTCGATTGCAAGAAACCAGGTCAAGGAGAAGCGTGATGATGTCAGAATCAGGTGACCACACACAAATATCTCGTCCAGTTGTCTCATCTGTCAAGGCCAGAACTTGATGAGGTATCAGTGTATCAGCTTCTTCATGGTCATGAACATCTTCAAAATTATGGCCCTTGATCTTATTTTCATAAACGACGACCAACTAGACCTTGATATCTTATCTGTGTTCCAAAAAACCCTCTGCGAACAAATTGCTGTGAGCTTTCTTTTTGTTTTTGATGAAGACATAAGCTCCGTGGGAGACATCATCAGTTTCATCTGTGAATGTATCTCAAAGTCAGTGCAGGTTGTTGCTCTTTTGTGTAGTGTCTTGTTTTTCAGGGACTGGTCAAGATAACGGTCAAATACTATTCGACCCTCAACATAGCCAATCAGCAGCCATACAATTCGCTTGATGAATGCCTCTTGCAGATCAGACAGTGTCTTCATGCTCGGTGTTTTCTTCATGCTTTGAAGTACAGCCATGGCATCAACAACGAGGACTTTAGGTAGAGGAGTTGTACTGAGACAAAGTGCAGGTTGAAGTGATTGAGTCTTCACTCCTTCGATGGCATGCATCAAACTAGCCTTGTCTGTAGGAATGTAGAGAGAGCCATCAACAGCAAACATGGAACGTGGTACCACTGACGTCTCAAAGTCTCCTATTGTCTCTTCAAGTTTTGGTACAAACTCGGGCCGGCTTCTTTGGATGATAAGAAATCTTCCGAGAAGTTCATGCTCTTCACGCAATTTGATGACCTTGTCACCCACACGAACTTTAGATTTCTCCGTCATTGTTGTGAATGTTTTCATTAAAAAATCCACAATATCGTTAGACTTATCACTAACACTGGACTTGATTTTGATGTTGTTCACAACCATAAGTCAATGATAGCCACATCTGGTTGTGTCAAAAGTACCAAAAATCAATGGACCAATTTACTCTACTTGAGGTAAGGATTGATTTGACATCTTCAAGCCTCATATAGTTGGGCAGTGATGTTGATTTTTCTATGTGAACAGTATTTTTGATGATACAGCCAATTTAAGTGCAGGAAAATGTATACGCTCTAAAACGACTGGCGCCATGTTGTGACGTCATAAGCACAAACAACAGAGCAAAACAGCTGTCAAGCGGCCGCTACTATTATGTACTACCTACTAATACACCGACTTGCATTACCCCTACTACCGCAAGATGACCAGTAATCCTCCTTCAAGTGATGTAGTAGGTATTCACTGTGTTTGTGAATATGTAAGTTGTAGTTTATAAGGAAAAAGTGGATAGACAGAGATAAGTGGCCCGTGACACCTGACAAGTGACGACTTCTGGGATCGGCATTCCTTATAGGGAGCTTAAATGAACCTGCAATGACATGTAAAGCTAGACAGATAGACGAACTCATAGAGGGACAGGTAGAAATGTATGGCTTTCTTTCCCCACATAAGCAAAACATACACCCTTCGTCACTCTACTCACCACTACAACCTATACTAACCATACATTTCTACCTGTTCCTCTATGAGTTCGTCTATCTGTCTAGCTGTACATGTCATTGCAGGTTCATTTAAGCTCCCTATAAGGAATGCCGATCCCAGAAGTCATCACTTGTCTGGTGTCACGGGCCACTTTGCTCTGTCTATCCACTTTTTCCTTATAAACTACAACTTACATATTCACAAACACAGTGAATACCTACTACATCACTTGAAGGAGGATTACTGGTCATCTTGCGGTAGTAGGGGTAATGCAAGTTAGTTAGGTTAGTAAAATAAAACTATAATTTGCGGTTTGCTGAGCCAAAACAAGCCGATCAGCTGATCAGGCGAGATCTGAGTTTGCAGTTACTACGTCACAACCAATCACAGCGCGTTCCGCCGTGTTGTGATATTTTGGCCCCAAAAAGGCCATATATTTCATTTATGGTGCATTTCTCAGCAAAAAGAATATGAGTACAGTGATATGTAGCCTATATTGCACCCAAAGCTTTATAATACTCCGTGTTTTAGGTGTGAGTAAATGGGTCCATTCAGCATTGTCAAAAACCCTAGAATCGACCCTAAAAAACATCAAAATAATTTAACTATTAGTAGAGCTATGTGGGAGGGAGTCAATTCAGGGGGCAATATAGTCTAGGGGCTGCCGCCGGGGGGTCAGGGGTTAGAAAATTTGAACCCCATACTTTTTCAATAGTTTGACCCTAAATCGACCCAAAAAACAATAAAATTAATTTTAGCAAACAAATCCTACGGGAGCTACTTTTTGTGACATATCATACCAGACTATTATACAAGTGTCCGCCAGTCGGAGCGCGTGGTACATATATGACAGTTGGAGCACTTGTTTACAAGCTCAGTTTAAGCTGTTTTCGCCTGTTTTCCGTTGTTTTATATGCTT
>JACEEZ010012986.1:452500-477500 GCA_016584305.1 Chionoecetes opilio | reverse complement strand
TTATATCGAGGTTTGACTGTATATATATTCTGAGTTTGTTAGCATTAACGTATCGAAAATTATTAACACAGATGTTAGCTTATCTCATAAGAGGGTAGAACGTGGTTTGGAGAGTGTAGGAGAGCAGTGCAGCGGGCAGTTTGGTCGGCCTGCCTGTCGTAACTAGAGAGAGATAGCACACCATTGTGAGGTCCTTCTTCACCCTGGATACTACAACCGCAATCCCGCCCTCTATCCTCTGGATTTCTCCCAAACTACTAATCCAACTCTCCTCCTATTATTCCTAATTCATTTATCGTTAATTCTTTCCTCGTTAACTATTTACTTTGCAATATAATTAAACCAAGTGTATTCGTGCCCTTTTTCTTTCTATTGTTACGTTTCTTTAGTTAGCTTCTTATAACTAGTTGTTGTATATTTCTCCGCCATTCACATCCCACATATTCAATTATCCGTAAGTCGAGGAAAACCTCAATACATGTAGTCTGATGGTACGGAAGGTTCCATAGTCACCGTTAATTTCTAGCACTACACATGCCTGAAGAGGTTAAGGGGAGAGTCCGCCGTGAATTTTAAATTGCATCTACGGTCATGAATAATGTATATGTTGTGTATATTATTAGTACCCTTGTTATCACATGAAAATTTCAAGCTGATCAGATGAAAGGAAAAATTTGAAAAAAATTAAAGAGCCTTTTCTTGTCGGTTTTTGATGAAATTTTGAATTGCATCTTCTCAGCCATTTTTTGACCGATTTCCTTGTGACATGAGCATATGATAATTCATTGTTATTCTAACAATTTGTTCTGAGAATATTTTGAAAAAAAATTTCGAATTTTTTTTTTAATTGTTAATAAAAAAAAAAAAAAAAAAAAAAAAAAAATTTAAGGATAATTTTCCCATATATCAAAACTGAGACTTAAAAACAAAAATGTTCTCAGAACAGATTTTTCTACGATATTTGATTTTGTGTGTCCTAAAGTTTCGTGAAAATCTTGCCAAAAATAAAAGAGGAGATGAATTTTATGTTCATTTTATACTAGTTTTGAGAAAAACACTTTTTAAGTTTTGCTAAAGTTTCTGCGCTCCAGTGAAGGTACTATACTGTCAATGCTACTTTCATATGAATTTTATGGGATCAGTAATCACATATCAATGCATGCATAAAAGGATCTGCACCTTGTCCCCCCTTATAAAGGTATTAATTAATTGCTCAAAGGCGAGGGTGTCAGGGTGCGCCACGCCCCTCATTGTTGCAAGGTTCAATAAAAATTCACCAGGTGCATAGCTTTCGGTTGGAATTCCTTTGTCTGTCTTCCTCTTCTTGTTTAATGTCTTCTTTGGTGTAATTCTTCTCTTTTCTCTTTTTTCTAGTCCTTTTTGGATATATACATTTGTTCCAAAAATTTTTGTGAACAGGTTGCACTTTTCATATCCAAAATTGTTCCAGAATTGTTACCTGGGTAACAAATGTCACCCTGAAGATTGCTGTTTTTTTTTTTTTTTTAAAGGCTTAGTTTTGATATATGGGAAAATTATAAAAAAAAAATTTTTTTTTTTTTTTTTTTTTACAAGTTTTGAAAGTCTAAATGCCCCTCGCTATGGGCAGTTAAAAAAATGTCCGACTAAAAAAAATTCCACCATTCGAAAGCCAAAGGATAGGGTTTTGCCATAGACCATATAACTCAAATTCGTATATTAAAAAATAATTTTCATATTGTCACGGCGGACTCTCCCCTTAACCCGGGAGCTGCGGGGAGACTCTTATGAGTTCCCCCGGCGGAGACTCTTAAGAACAGAGCTTTTGAACGCGTACCAAAACCGCGCGTTTATAGGCAGGCGGCTAAAAATTGGTGTGGGTATAGTTCTACATGTCAACTCTCGACACCACCACCGACTACATGTTTCTGTGGTACTTCACATGTGTCTAAAATGCAATGTCTGCTTGCATAAAAATGCAATTCTGAAGTCCATTTATACGTACGACATACGCATGTCTCACTTTCTCTCTCTCTCCATTCCTGACTCATGTTATTGTAGACCTCTTGGTGGCAACGAACACCAGACACCTCCTAGACATAAGGTTCAAAATCCCAAGACATCCATACGCCTGGGGCGCCTCCACAATTATCACACAGCTGCATATGTTTACTGCCTTCACTCTCTCCACGACTCACTCCTTGCCTCCCTCTAATGCGGTAACCCACCCCCTCCTCCCTCTCGTTCTATCCCCTGGGCGCGTGAAAATTCGGCAGGGAAATCTCGCCGCTCGATGACAATCTAGCCGGGCGGTGCCATTCGCTCCACATTTTTCAACTACGGACCGTCCCCCCCCCCCCCCCCCCCAGACATTTTTTGGGGGGTCAAATATATATGGGCCGATGCACGCAAACATTCCCTACACGCTGATGTACTTTTTATCGAAATTGGCAATGGGTCCCAAAATCATCATACATGCGCACAGTATGACCCTGTAGAAAACACCCTGTGTGCACGTCTTAGGTTAACAGGGAGATCACGAAAGTTGTGAAAACTCTAAAGAATGAAAATGTAGTGAAATGTACCTATTAGTAGATATAGTAGCAAAATATAGTGAAAACCTGATATTCAACATAAGAATACTATTTTGGTTAAAATAACATCAAATATTGGTCGCTAGCACCCCTTTGTCCGCAAATTATCTATCTAATCAAGATTTGTGGAGATTTGGAACGGGATCCTTAATACTCAGTGCAGTTGCCCATTGAGTGTCATTAAAGAAGAGGACAGTTGTTTGGAAGGTTATGTCGAGTATATAGGTGAAGAAATTGTGTTATGTAGGAATTAAACCAATCTAGGTTTAGAACATAAGAAAATAAGGAAGCTACAAGAGGCTGCGATGTAATGCCGGGAATTCCAGTGTAATGACGGAAGTTTCCATCACATGCCTTCCTAGTTATATGTTCTTACCGGAGGTAAGAGAAGGACTCAATAACTATAGTCCTGTAGTCTAGACTAAGTGTAGCCTAAATACAGAGTATAAGTGAACAGGTTACTTTTTAGGATAACTTCATTCAAGTTCTTTCATTTCTATTTTTTCCCTATCTTTCGCCGTGTTATTTCTTTCTCTCTTGCATTCCTATCTCCCCCCCTCCATCCTCCCTTCTTCCCCCCCCAAACGCCAGAGCCACGAGGTGTAAACTGTGAGACATTAACTTCGCGATTACCAATAACTTGTAGACTCACTCCTTATTTTCCCCTTACCCCCCCTGGTAAATCGAATAACCCTCTTAGATTCTTGGCATCCTTAAAAAGGAGAAAAATAGAGTTTTGTTTCACATATTGATGCATAAATTAGTAGAGCCTTTCACTTAAATTAAAAGTCTGCCAAGACTCTTTCACACTTCACCGCACCCTACCACTGTGAAAACGCGTCCGGACAAGGGCCCCGGACTAGGCGTAATAACCCACATTGGCTACTCTTATAAATTAAATTTCTCTTCATCAAATTAAGAGAATTGGATTATAGTTACTCCATTCGTATGTATAGTTTCTCCCCCAGCTAATAAGAGTCGTTCTATGCTTCGCGTCCCCGTCAATGAAGCCTCTAGTGAGTATTTGAACATTCGTTATTTCCCGCGTTTTAGCTGTCCTCAGTGCCCCATGACGAGCCATGTGAAGGCATTCTCTTCCTCTCCGTCCTCAAGGTAAGATGTCACCGTTTTCATCTCCTCCCCTTTCCCCTTGTGATGAGATACCATAACCAGTGATAGTCTCCCCCGCCTAATAAGTGATTCTCTTCCTCTCCATCCTCAAGGCAAGCGTGTGGACGTTTCAAAGTGGAAACACATATTCCCACATGGTCGTATTTTCGCAAACATTATCAGTACTCCCACACTCTCCCCCTCTATATTTCCATGTCTAAGTTAGATGATTATCCTGTATGTGGTTAGACTGTAGGCCTATGAATATAGTCCTTTTGAAAGGTTATGCCCTTCAGTGGCTTTCCTCCCATGATAAACCATAAATATATATAAGTTTAAGGATGAGTAACCTTTCGTGTTAAATAAATCAAATGAGTTAAGGTAGGAAGTTTTTCTTGCTAAACCCCAGGTGACTTAGTCGATGCTGTGGAAATACTTATTCACGTTTCCGAAAGAGTTTCAGACTTACTCGGTATACTAATAGTATCCCCATAACTACCGTAATCTTTATACTTTAAATCTTGTTCAAGGGGTAGACCATAGGAATACCCGCTTGGACTGGTGGCAGCATTTCCCTTCTAAATAAAAATAATTTCACCGTTATAAGTTATAACTAGCAAATATTTCTTTCAGTGGAGAATTAATCGTAATTAACTTCATTCCAATCCACATTGTAACGACACAAAAACCCTGGCACCACAGCGAGACCTACACATGGTAGTTCCTGTTACTTAACACTACCTACATCCACCTTTCATCCCCATCCATGAATTTATCCAGCCTCCATTTAAAGATCCCTATTGACTCTGCACTAACTACCTGATGACTAAGTCCATTCCAATAATTTACCACCCTATTTGTGAATCAGTTTTTCCCTGTTTCCTTTTTGATTATACGCTTTTCCAGCTTGAATCCGTTACTTCATGTTCTGCCCTGATTAGTAGCAATAAGAACTTTTCCTACATCTCCTTTATTGTATTCCTTTAACCACTTAAAAACTTCTATCAGATCACCCCTTACTCTACGCCTCTCGAGTGAGTGTAAATTTAAAAGCTTCAATCTCTTCTCATAACTAAAGTTACGCATCCCCTGTATCAATGTGGTCATCCTCCTCTGCACTAATGGACCCAACCCATAACTACGTCACTGTTTCTTTATTGCGGTGCATTGTGGGGATAAGTCTGGGTCGCCGCGGGTTACCTACGAAGGGAAAACTACGACGATGGAAGAATTTAGAGTTGTTTTGCGTGAAATGGATATTTCAGTGCTATATTACCGTGCTCTTTTCTCGCTGACAACACTAGAGAAGATCTGAGGTAATGGCTGATGTGCAGAGGCTTCTAAACCAAGAAAACAGTCATAACAGAGCCTCGTCAAGAGGTAAACAAGTGGTAGGTATGTACCTACCACTTGCTTACTTCTTAATGAGACTCTGCTGTGACTGTTTTCTTGGTTTAGAAGCCTCTGCACATCAGCCATCACCTCAGGTCTCCTCTAGTGTTGTCAGCGAAAATAGAGCACAGAAATATAGCACCTGGAATACACTAGGGTCCCACATAAAACGAGAAATTGGTCGATAAACGAGGTCGTTTTATGTGAATTCGCTCTATGTG
Source organism: Chionoecetes opilio (assembly GCA_016584305.1). NCBI lineage: Eukaryota > Metazoa > Arthropoda > Malacostraca > Decapoda > Majidae > Chionoecetes > Chionoecetes opilio. The sequence continues at coordinate 472,204 of JACEEZ010012986.1, read as the reverse complement.
AAACACATAACCTATGGGAAAAATTGATATTGGTCGATCGGTCCTCCCGCCCGTACCCGTACATTTATACTTGTTCACCTATGCATACCAGAACTTTGGTATTATTTTACACTAGGATCGAAATTCCCTACACAATTGGGAGTATGGTTTCTGTTTACCTTTTTGGATTCTAGGAAACATTCTTTTGGACTCAAACTTTTGGAGATAATGACATGTTGTTCATAGGGAGGCGAGAGACAAGTGTTTGTTTACGTGCGGCGTGCCTCTCACTCTTCTTCCTCTTGTGACCTACATCGCCTCTGTTCTTCCCTGCGAGTTTTCCCGATTTGTGTAGGGACGAGAATTTCAGTAGACGAGAGTACCAGGTACCATGAGGCAAGGATGGGTAATGTCACCGTGGTTATGCAACTTGTTTATGGATGGAGTAAAAAGATAAATCAAAGCAAAGGTTGGTGTTGTTGGTATAGAGATGAGTATAGATTATACAAAAGGGAAGTTCAATATTATAGTGTTTGCAGATGACACTGTACTACTGTAATGCGAGAAAATGGGTTAATCCTGTGACTTTGTCACAGGATTAACCCATGAATTGACGAAAAGTTTACATTGAGTGGTGAGAGTAAAGTAATACATATATAGCTAGTAATTAAATGCTCACAATTTTCCTTCACTCCTCAGTCCTTAATCAGTTAGATATAGGTTCCGGCAATATTTTATACCCGCGGTCGCTAGTGACGTCATGGCAAGAAGGCGAGGTAAGGGAAAATACACGGTTTTCTCTCTCTCTCTGGCCAGCCTTTGTCGCGAACACACGCGCGGAGAGTTGTGTCGTACAACCCTTTTCGAAGGTATGTGTGGGGCGGTGTATTTATAAGGATGTATAGGGCATTGATTATTTATGTATTGGACCTTATATATTCATTGGGTTGTGTGTATTCAGGGTCTGGAGCTGAGCTGATCTGAGCTGAGCTGAGTGGGTGGTTTAACCCCTGAGGGACCCACGTGTGTGCTGATGGTGGTTGTGTGTTGCTGAGCTGAGCTGAGTGGATGACCCGCTGATACACCAGTGTATACAGCTAAGGCCATGATTCATCGCGAGTGTGTGTGTAGATAGGTACATTACCTAGTGACGGTGGTTAGGAATTTTTGGGATTATGTTAAGCCCGAGTAAGAATCGCGTCGTGTCGGGTATTATTATTGTTTAGTGATTTTGGTGAAACCTTAGAGTGGGGATGTGAATACTGGTATCAACACAGTGATAATATACAGAAACCCTGTTAACGAGTCGTTTATTAAGTCCCAGTTATCCTCACATATTCTCTAAATCTTTAATTTTTTCCCCCACTTATTGTGGGTGGTGGCAGCGTAATCGCCAGGTTTGTGGAGCCCTTCAAGTTAACATCAAGCTATAAGGGGGGGCGCTACACTACTAACAGAGAGAAAAAAAGATTTGCAAATATTGATAAGTGAATTCAGTACTGTTTGTGTGAGGAGGAAACTGAAAGTTAATGTGGCCGAAAGGGAAGTAATGGTATTTAAGAAATTATGGAGTGAAGTTATTGAGTTTAAAGATCAAATTAGCTGTAAATGCACCGCGGTAAACAAACCGTGACGTAGTTATGTCTGGGGCCCATTCTAACAAAGCAATATCCATCCTGAAATACGGAGACTAAAACTGTACCGCATAGTCTAGGTGAGGTCTGACTAGAGCCAAATAAAGCTTTAGAATAACCTCAGCACTTCTACTTTTAACACTCCTGGTAACGAATCCTAACACCCTATTACCTCGATTTCTAGCCTCAATACATTGATTCCTAGGACGGAGGTCTGAGCTTACGTGCACTCACAGATCTTTCTCACCTGATCTTTTCAGTGATACATTGCGTATAGTGTACCTATTACCAGGATTATTTCTACCAACATTTATTACGCTACACTTATCAATACTATTAAAATTCCATCTGCCACCTGACTACCCACTCATTTAATTTATCTAAGTTTCCTTGCAATATGTTTACATCAGACTGTGATCTAATAATCCTACCTACCTTAGTATCATCAGCAAACTTGCTGATATCACTGCTAATCCCACTATCTAAGTCGTTGATGTAAAAAATAGTAATGGACCCAAAACAGACCCTTGTGGCACCCCACTTGTCACCTGTCCCCATTCAGATTTAGAATAATTAATTGTAACCCTTTGTTGCCTAACACTTAGCCAAGTTCTAATCTAACGAAGAACCTTTCCATCTACTCCATTTGCCTAAACCTTATTTAAGAGTCGCTCGTGTGGTACCTTGTCGAATGTCTTACTAAAGTCCAGGTATACTATATCATAATCCTCATCATTATCTGCTGTTTCATAAACTTTCCTATAAAAACTCAATAAATTGGTGAGACATGACCTACCTTTGGTGAACCCATGTTGTGAATCATTTACCAAACTATGCTTTTCTAAGTGCTCTCTAATGTTTTTTGTAATATATTCCAGTAATTTACTTTTTTTTTTCTTTTTTTATACATTTGAGCCTACACTACCCTCCCGAGTTTCGCGCTTGCTTTCTTACGGAGGCATAGCGCGAAACTCGCAGATCGCGAAACTCGGGTATTGGAAACACTGTAAAAATGCTTATTTAGTCAGTTTTTTTTTTTTTTTTTTTTTGGTGTGTGTGCGTGTGTGTGTGTGTGTGCCTACAGCGCCGTTAGGGAGTGACCTCCAGAGGTGGGATGGTAGGCCCTGGAGGTTAACTTGAGGGCTGTGTACCTACCGTATTTTACAGCTTTATAAGACTCACTTTTTCCCCCCAAAAAAATCCTGAAAATGCCCCAAGCCCCTGTCCACCCAGCAGTGAATGGGTACTGGGTGTTAGCCTAGGGTTTGTGACCCGCCTCCCGGGGTGGTGGCTTCGGCCAACACTATGTAGAGAAGAGGAGGGAGGAGAGGAGCTTGAGGTTGAGCTTGAGCTTGATTGTGAGTCACCCAGCGGATGCTGTTTTGGTCTGAGTGAGTGAGCTTGACACATATCTTGTCAGCTGATGGTTGTGTGACAGTGTTATACGGCAATAACACTGTCACAATGCTTTCCTCTCTTCTCTCCTGTCTCCTCCAGTACCTCCAGAAACCACAGTACCACACACGTCATGGTTAATCACTTATAAAGGAGTATTTTGTGGTAAATAGTAAGGAACAGCGGGGGTGTAAGGTAAGGTGCTACTTATTGCGAGGTGTTACCTATCTTATGCGACACCAGCTGCTCCTGTAGAGAAAAACACAAACAAATGGAAAAAAACAAAGCAAAACTACATACAAGCTATACTAAGCCTATTATAATACTATACTAAGCAGGAAGGAAGGAAGACGTGTCCCGTACGTCTCTTATGGAAGGCGGTAGCAGAGTGGTTAGCGTCAAGATATATGTCAAGCTCGAGCACGAGCTTGACAGACAACCTACAAAGTGATACTAAGCAGAAAAGGTCACAAGAAGAAGAAAGTCTCCGAGTGGCGTTCTCGGTGATCCGAGTTCGATCCTTGATGAGGGCTGTAAAATCCACTTAAAATCATTCTCTGCACTGTTGAGTGGTCTAAGAACACCCACACGCTGCCCATTAACTCTACCTTCGATTGCAAGTGCATCGGAGGACACAGGGGGCAGCATGAGCCTCTAATCACAGGCGTCACTATAGAAATTCTGTCTGCGCCACCACGGGCAAGGGCCAACCATCACAGCCCTCAAGTTAACCTCCGGGGCCTACCATCCCCCTCTTGGAGGTCACTGCCTAACGGCGGTGTAGGCACACACACACACACACATTAAAAAAAAAAAAAAAAAAAAAATTTAAAAAAAATTAAAAAAAAAAAAAAAAAAAACGAAACTCGGGGATATAATGCGCGAAAGTCGGGATGGTAAGAATTTAGGACTCAGCGCGAAACTCGAGGATTGCGAAACTCGCATAGCGTGAAACTCGGGAGGGTAGTGTATAGTGCCTGAAGGCAGTGGTGACCCAGGGCTCGGATGGTAGGCTCTGGAGGTTCACTTGAGGGCTCTGATGATGGTTGGTCCTCGCCCGTGGTGGCGCAGGCAGGATTCTTATAGTGACGCCTGTGATTAGAGGCTCATACCGCCCCCCTGTGTCCTCCGATGCACTCGCAATCGAAGGTAGAGTTGATGGGCAGGGCATGTGGGTGTTCTTAGGCCACTCGACGGTGCAGAAAGGTTTTGGGCTTCTTCGGGGATCGAACTCGGGTCACCGAGAATGCCAGTCGGAGACGCTAACCACTCCGCTACCGCCTCCTCCGCCTACCTAGCACTGACGTCAGGTTAACGGGTTGATAATTTGAAATTGGTCCTTTTATCACTCTTCTTAAATATGGGAACTGCATTTCCTTTCCTCCACATTAACTCCCCTATATCAACCGATTTCCTAAAAATATGCACTAATGACTCACTAACAACCTCTTTGCATTCTTTTAATACCCTGGGATAAACTTTGATTGGTCCTGGTGACTTAAAATTATTCATTCTATCCATACCTTCTACCCTTTACCTAGTTATCACAATATCTACGAGTTTCTCATCATCCTTTACTCTAAACATCTGTTCACTATCAGGTACCATCTGCATATCCTCCTGAGTAAAAACACTTCAGAATTTTTTTTTTTAAATTTTACACATATCTTCATCAGAATTTACAATCTCTCCAGGCTGCCCTATCCTTAACGGTTGCACTAAATCCCTAGTTTTTGTCTTATCGACCTGAAAAAGTCCCTTAGGGTCGGTCTTTGCCTGGCCAGCAACCTTAATCTCATAATTGTTCTTTGCTGTTCTTGTTAACATTTTCACTGTCCTAGCCATCACGTTATACTGATCCCTGTTCACGTGCCCTGCCTTAACCTTCTTATACATATCCCTTTTTACTCCTATGTTGTGTTTTAAAGTTGCAGTCATCCATTTGGGGTCATTTTTCATTGATCTTATCGCCAAGGAATATTCTTTTTCTGACCTGCAACTAAATTGCTGACAAATAATGTATAATCCTTTTGACCTCACTGACACCTCTCCGCCCAGACCTCCGACCTCACCTTCTCCTCCATCCTACAACACCAGTTAATCCCCTCCAGGTGTCTTCTTAAAGTTGAGTAAAAAATAAGCACCTTCAAACCATTCTCAGTCGCCTACAGCCTGCCTCGCTAACTTTGGCCAAAACTAGTTTGATTAGGATACTTAACTATAGGAGGCAGTGATAATGTGGGGCCGATGATACGCTTCCAACTATCTCTATCCATTGCCTGAACTTCTTCAATGCCCAATGCTGCCAGATCCTCTTCAACACACTGCCTCCATGTCTTCCTTGGCCTGCCTGGTGGATGGCGACCTGGAACTTTCACTCTTAACAGCTCTCCCTAATGCCTCACCACCTTCTCTCCTCTTCACATGCCCAAACCACCTCATCTCCTTACTCTTAGCACTGTACTCAGCTCCTTCAATCCATATTTTCATGCCACCTCTTCACTGGACACTTCATCTCTCCATGTGATCCCAGTCATATACCTCAACATTCTCCAATCACAACCAACCAACACATACCCCAACTTCTTCGTCAAAGCCCATGTCTAAGAACCATACAGCAACTGATCTTATACATGCTTCAAATACTCTTCCTCTGTTTTTCAATGGAATATTTTTGTTTATCAGCAGTCCCGCTTCCTTCTAACTGGTAACTGGTATATTACCTATTACAGGAGAACCTCGTTTATCCGGCACCCACGGGGGGGAGCGCATGCCGGATAACTCATTTTGCCGTTGTTTTGAGAGTTACTCTTATGGAATCGCCCAAAATCCCTTTTTTTTTTTTTTTTTTTTTTTCCCATCACAAGGAACCGGCCAAGGGCACAACAAAAATGGGTAACACAAAGCCCGCTTAGTTGCCAGTCCCTATAAAGAAGACAGTAAGAGAATAAAATAAAAAAGAGGGGTGAGCCAATTTAGTTCGGGAGGTGTCTTGTTACTCTTCTTTTGAAAAGATGTAAGTCATAGGAAAGTGGAAAAATAGAAACAGGAAGAGAGTTCCAGAGTTTATCAGTGAAAAAAAAAAAAAAAAAAAAAAAAAAAAAAAAAAAAAAAAAAAAAAAAAAAAAAAAGCCTGGGTCGATTAGTGCCGTTGTTTTGAGGCTGCCGTTGTTTTGAATGCCGGTTAAACGAGGTTCTCCTGTATACCATTATATTATACTAGCCGCAAAGCCGCCCTCCGGGCGGACTTTTTGGCTAGCTCCTGCGGAGGGCTATTGGTGGGCCTTTGGCCCACCACCTGTGTTTGGTGGGCCTTCGGCCCACCAAACACAGCTTTCTGGAGAGTGTGTTTGGTTGGCCTTCGGCCCACCAAACACAGACTCTCCAGATAGCCCCTTCTAACTTTCCTGAAATCATGGATGTAGAAATGTATGTATTAACGCCTTACCCATCACCCCCCACCCATTCACTCACTCATTACCCATCACCACACACCCATTCACTCACCCATTACCCATCACCCCCACCTATTCCCTCACCCCCCACCCATTCACTCACCCATCACCCCACACCCATTACACATCACCCCACCCATTACCCATCACCCTACATCAAGGTTTCCTCAATTCTCGCAACCCACATTTTTTTCTTCACAATTCTTGCAAATAGGCTGCAAAAAAAAAGAAGAAAAAAAGTGATCGGATCATCTCATAAGTGGGCTTAAAAGTTGCCCCTGGTCGAGCTGGTTTCAAAACTGTGCCATATGATGGGATTGGGGCACGGGGGTTGGCACCTATCGCGGACACACACACACACACACACACACACACACACACACACACCACACACTTTCGCTTATATTATTAGATTATTATATAGTAACTGGTATTATACTAACTAGTATATTACCTTCCAACTGGTAATAATTATACCATATATCCCTTTGTTATTATTATTTGATGTTTTTTACCCAATACCCTACTAAATTTTGTATATTTACAAAATATCCAGCGAGTATACAGCTGGAGTTGGGAGGTGGAACATTTTCACACTGGTCAAATGGGATGCTTACTGAATAGTAAACTGCATGGAGAAGATAATTCCATAGAGGATGATTCCTGTACAACTGGTACACATTTCGTATTCCTTATACCATTTAGATATTAAGGGAATGATTGTCAAAGTAATTCAAAGAGTTTTGGTATTTCAGAAAGCTACACCAAAGCTTGTAGAAAATATTTGTCTTTGAAAACTGAAAAAAAATGGAAACAAACAAGGTTGTGCACTTATAGGTTCCAGAAATTGTCCCTTTCTAGGTGATTTTGAAATCTTCCATGAGATGGGAAGCAAAAGCTGCAGGGACACATTGTCACTCTTCTCAGGCATAAGTTAAATGGTACTTTAATGAGTGACATGCTAAGAGAACAAGTTAAGAGTGTTTGCTCAGGTAAAGTGTTTATTTAGCAGTACAAATTGGGAGGACAGGAGTAATATACCTTCCACCTCTCACACACTGATGTTATAAAAGGCACAGAGGACATCATTAAGAATTCTAAAAGAACATTCATGGAAATACAACTGAAATTGAGAACAATGAAAGAAGATCAAGCTAGACGGGTTGACGGCAACTCACAGATACAATACTAAGAGAACCACCGGGACTTAGAACATATAGGATCAAATCTGGGAAATGAAAACTGGTGGTCATGAGCTGCAGTTATACCAGCAAGATTTTGATATATTCTGGTGTGAGTTTTTAGTGCAGGAGAGATTTGCACAATTCTTCAACAATGACAAGCCTTTAGAGATGGAGGACTGAGGGACCTGATCCAATCTACCTTTGTATTTTTACGTTTAGACATATAAATGTATATACAGGTTCAATACGTATTGCACTAAGACTTACCCTTCTGAGTATTCTTAACATAGTGGTAAAAGCTACCCCACTTAAAAGTATTGATATTATTACTGTTGCTGCTGCTGCTGTTGCTGTTGCTGCTGTTGTGGCTGCTGTGTACGCTTGGCAATAGCAGCTAATTTCTGCTGTACGTGTAGCTGTGTGAGGTTGCTTATTGAGCCAGTCTTTTGTAGAGCCAACTGGAGCTGTCAAGGGTAAAAAAGAGAGAGAGAGAATAAAGCATGTAAGTGGAAGTGAGTAAAATACATACAAGCTAAAAGAAGGATAACAGCTAACATAAAATCATACTCTGCAGCATGTCTGTTCATGTCCATTCCAACATCACTAATCCGTGCATGAGTTTTTTTCATACAAACTATTCCATAATAAACTTAATAGATTAAGCAATATTAAGTATCAATGTCTCCCGCCCCAAAGTACATTGAAACTTTAGTCTGCTTCTCTTAATCTATCTATCTCTGACACCCATTCCTAAGAGCTCCCCCAAGGGGATGGCCACAACAGAAGTCTCCAATTTTACCTGTCCTTGCATGCTCTAACCCTTTTATTCTTCTTTCACCCCTCTTTCTCACAAACTCCAGCACTATCCTCCCATTTCACTGGTGGTAGTCCTCTACTACCCACCGCATCTACCACACACACACAGTCCTCTACTACCCACCGCATCTACCACACACACACAGTCCTCTACTACCCACCGCATCTACCACACACACACAGTCCTCTACTACCCACCGCATCTACCACACACACACAGTCCTCTACTACCCACCACATCTACCACACACACACAGTCCTCTACTACCCACCACATCTACCACACACACACAGTCCTCTACTACCCACCGCATCTACCACACACACACAGTCCTCTACTACCCATCACATCTACCACACACACACAGTCCTCTACTACCCACCGCATCTACCACACACACACAGTCCTCTACTACCCACCGCATCTACCACACACACACAGTCCTCTACTACCCACCGCATCTACCACACACACACAGTCCTCTACTACCCACCGCATCTACCACACACACACAGTCCTCTACTACCCACCGCATCTACCACACACACACAGACTCTCTTGAGGCGGCGTCACACTAACACTTATTCCTTCATTGTCTACGTCAATGTCCGTCAGTGGGGCTCACTTGTGGCAGTAAAAAATTATGATGGTTATAATTGCTGGCTAATAACAATAACAAATATAAAGTGTCCAATTATAATCAAAAAGTTAATAAAAAGTATCCATTAATGAGCTATTAAGTCAATTTTGTATCCTTTTCTTCAGCGTCATAAAAACTTACTTGTAACGTCAAGAAGTATGCAATGATACTTTCGTATTCATACTGGGAACCCTGTCACTGTTACCCCCGCACTACTGGGAACCCTGTCACTGTTACCCCCGCACTACTGGGAACCCTGTCACTGTTACCCCCGCACTGCTGGGAACCCTGTCACTGTTACCCCCGCACTACTGGGAACCCTGTCACTGTTACCCCCGCACTGCTGGGAACCCTGTCACTGTTACCCCCGCACTACTGGGAACCCTGTCACTGTTACCCCCGCACTACTGGGAACCCTGTCACTGTTACCCCCGCACTGCTGGGAACCCTGTCACTGTTACCCCCGCACTACTGGGAACCCTGTCACTGTTACCCCCGCACTGCTGGAACCCTGTCACTGTTACCCCGCACTACTGGGAACCCTGTCACTGTTACCCCCGCACTACTGGGAACCCTGTCACTGTTACCCCCGCACTACTGGGAACCCTGTCACTGTTACCCCCGCACTACTGGGAACCCTGTCACTGTTACCCCCGCACTACTGGGAACCCTGTCACTGTTACCCCCGCACTACTGGGAACCCTGTCACTGTTACCCCCGCACTACTGGGAACCCTGTCACTGTTACCCCCGCACTACTGGGAACCCTGTCACTGTTACCCCCGCACTACTGGGAACCCTGTCACTGTTACCCCCTTTCACTACTGGGAACCCTGTCACTGTTACCCCCTTTCACTACTGGGAACCCTGTCACTGTTACCCCCTTTCACTACTGGGAACCCTGTCACTGTTACCCCCGCACTACTGGGAACCCTGTCACTGTTACCCCCGCACTACTGGGAACCCTGTCACTGTTACCCCCTTTCACTACTGGGAACCCTGTCACTGTTACCCCCTTTCACTACTGGGAACCCTGTCACTGTTACCCCCGCACTACTGCTTAGTAAACACTGAGTAACACAGTCAGTCTCGCACATGCCGCTACACTCCGCACACCAAGACCTCGCTTGTTCCTATCTTGTGACTTTACCCCTCCTCAGTGTTTTTAAGTGCTTGTGTGACTTGGTAGCTTCACTTTGTCTGATCTGATGGCCAGATTTTCACTAGCGATTGTGATTCAGAGTAGTGGTTGAAAAATAGTGTACATACAAAGCCTCCCTCTGCTGACAAGACTCATCTGCTGCATCAAAACAAGTGAGTGTTATTTTTGTGTTATATCTATACAGTAGTATTTTATATCCAAGTTTATTTATTTTATTTTGTGTGCATTTATTGTACTGGGGGGGGGGTTCCAATAAGTCGGTAAGGGAGCCCCTATTGTTCCGACTTATGAAGATTTTACTGTACACATAACCCTCGTTTTCCCGGCCCTCCATTTCCCGGATATCGGATTTGCCGGACAAAATCTGTGGTCCGGGGATATGTCAGAGTCCCGGACAAATGCCTGGTCCAGTCCGTAAATCGACAAAGTTGTCCGGCGGTCCGAGCGTCTCCTGTCACCCCTTGTCAGTGTCCGCGCCTCCCGCCAGGTGGCAGCATGCTCAGCGGTCGTATTGTTTACATTTGGGCACAAAACATTCACGGTTCACCTGCACCGCCTCCGTCAGTCCCCTGACAACCACTGCCCCTGGTGCAGGAACGTCTCTTGAGACTATTGAACACTTTCTGCTGCAGTGTCCGCGCTTCCACTCCCACCATGTAGTGCTACGCTCTCAACTCCTCACCCTGAACGTCGCCACCTTTGACCTGCCCACCCTGCTGGTGGGGGCTGGCCTCCCGCCATGTGGCAGCATGCACAGCGGTCGTATTGTTTACATTTGGGCACACGACACTCACGGTTCACCTGCACCACCTGACCGCCTCCGTCAGTCCCCTGAACCCCACTGCCCCTGGTGCAGGAACGTCTCTGAGAATATTGAACGCTTTCTGCTGCAGTGTCCGCGCTTCCACTCCCACCGTGTAGTGTCACATTCTCAACTCCTCACCCTGAACGTCGCCACCTGTGACCTGCCCACCCTGCTCGCGGGGGCTGGCGTCCACCCCTCCCGGCAACACGCTGTCATCCGCCTCACCTGTGCCTTCCTGAGGAAGACAAATCAACTACAGCGCCTGTGATAGCATCATAGGACATCACCAGGGCTCTTAGTGTTCCCCAAGGGATCCTCGCAGCCCTAAAAACAACAACAAAGTGACGTAAAAGTCCGCGGCGGGGTAGTTGATATTGGCGGTTGCCGGACAGTTAATACTAGAGTAGGATAAACGTCCGGGGGTGGGTAATGACCTCGGACTGTTGTGATTCCCGGACGTTTACGGTTCCCGGACCAGTGCTCCCCCCTATTAGTCCGGGAAAACGAGGGTTGTGTGTATTACCAAAACTTTACCGTTATTTCAGCCAGAAACAGCTAAGTTAGGTTAGAATTCTGTAGGTTAGATTTAGAATATAATCTTTCAGGTTAGCGAATCTTTAGGTTAGATCAGTGGTTCCCAAAGTGGGCGGTACCGCCCCCCTGGGGGCGGTGGAAAGATCTGGGTGGGCGGTGAGGCAAAAGGGGGTCGGTAGGGGGTGACAGGGTGGCATTAGGAGCAGTTAAAAAATAACTTCTTGTTTTTTACAAAATCAGAATGACAAAATATATGTCATAAACACTAAGGTAAAGGAACATGTATGCAGTTTATAGAGAATAAAACTTACATAAGAATTATAAACGAATGCATACTTTGTTACGTAGTCAAAAGTCCGAACGCTTGCTTGACGCCTGAACAGTGAGTGACGCATCAGTTACCACACGCCGCCCAGCCAGATCAGAGAGCAGTCAAGTTAATTTCCTAAGAGTTCCTAAGTTAATTTGCAGTTGCAAGGAAATGATGTTAACCTTATTAAAGTCAAATCAGCTATCTCCACCTTCCTGTCCAAGTTACAGTTATTCAAACGAAACCTAGCCCGTCACGAACTCTACCAGTTTTCAAGCCTCTCTGAATTGGAGAAGGAGAAGAGCATACCAGATGATGACCTTCAAGTGTATTGTGCACACCTGGATGAGTTGCAAAGAGACATGTCTGAGAGGTTTCAGGATCTTTTATTGCTTAAAATACCAGACTGGGTGATCAATCCATTCTTAGATGTCAACAGTGAGGAAACAGGAGTGGCAGAGGAAGAACTGGTTTCAATACAAAATGACTGAGCTGAGGCCAAAGTTAAAAAAATAATAGCAAGATTTTTGGTTACAAAAATAAATCTCTGACTGCTATCCAGTATTGTGGAACAAGGTCAAGATGTACTTTATTGCCTTCCCAACATCATATTTAGTAGAACGGAGCTTCAGTGCAGTCGCCTTGCTTCTTTCCAAGCAAAGAAACAGACTGAAAATTACTGAACGTGGGGATCTACGACTTCTTCTTAGTGAGCTCCAGCCCGATGTTGAGAAGCTGATATCCCTGCACCAAGCACATCCATCCCATTAACAATAACTGTGAAGACAATGGACTATGTTACTATGGTTACTGGTGAGATGTTGATTTACTCTTCCATGTTGCTGACACAGCTAAAACTGCTATTGGTTTACTAAATTAGGTTTTATTTGTGAAATACATCTTTGTGTTTAATCTTGTTGTTTTCAATTTGAAGCATATCAAAATAAAAATAAAAGGTGTGTGTTCGCATGTGTGTATGAGGGGGGAGGAGGGGGCGCTAGGAATCCACCTGGAAAAGTTTGGGAACCACTGGGTTAGATGGTTAAGCATCTATCTGCTCACAATCTTCTATCAGATCGTCAGTACGATTTCCGTAAAGGGCGTTCTACTGGCGATCTTCTAGCTTTCCTAACTGAATCTTGGTCATCCTCCTTCAGGGGTTTCGGTGAAACTTTTGCTGTTGCCCTTGACATATCGGTCGCCTCGGTGGTGTAATTGCTAGCGTGCCTGACTACGAATCTGCGGGCTCTGGTTCGAATCCGGGCCAGTGCAAGTTGGCGACCAGCCAACCCAGCTGTTCATCATCCCTTTCGGGGTTGACAAATGGGTACCTGGGGAAGGTAACTGTGGTAACCCGAATGTCACACTAGCCCTGTGTGCCGGGGTAATGGGTTCTCACCCACCATAGGCTCAAGGGCTAATGCGACAGAGATGAGCACCGAGGCCATGCGCAGCATAGCGTATGCCCCCATCTTTACCATTACTTGACATGTCAAAAGCTTTTGATAAGAGTCTGGCACAAATCTTTAATTTCCAAACTACCCTCATTCAGTTTCTATCTTTCTCTCTGCACCTTCATCGTAAGTTTCCTTTGTAACCGTTCTATTGCAGCTACTGTAGACGGTCATTGTTCTTTTCCTAAGTCTATCAATAGTGGTGTTCCCCAGGGTTCTGTCCTATCACCCACTCTCTTTCTATTATTCATTAATGATCTTCTAAATCTAACTCAATGCCCTATCCACTCCTACGCTGATGATTCTACTTTGCATTTTTCAACGTCGTTCATGACACGTCCAACTCAACAGGAACTAAGTGATTCACGGAGAGATGCCACCGAGCGCCTAACTTCTGATCTTTCTATAATTTCTGATTGGGGCAAAGCAAACCTTGTTTTGTTCAATGCCTCAGAAACTCAATTTCTTCGGCAAAGCAAACCTTGTTTTGTTCAATGCCTCAAAAACTCAATTTCTTCACCCATCTACTTGACAAAACTTTCCAGATAACTATCCCCTCTTCTTCAATGACACTCAAATGTCTCCCTCTTCTACAATGAACATTCTTGAACTATCCTTTACTAAAAATCTGAACTGGAAATCTCACATCTCATCTCTTGCTAAAACAGCTTCTAAGAAGTTAGGTGTCCTGTGCCATCTGTGTCCGTCCTTTTTTTTCTCCCTCCCAATTGCTTGCTCTCTACAGGGGCCTTATCCGCCCATGTGTGGAGTATGTCTCACATGTTTGGGGGGATCCACTCATACAGCTCTCCTAAACAGGGTTGAGTCAAAAGCTTTTCGTCTCATCAACTCCTCTCCTCTGACTGAGTGTCTTCAATCTTTAAATTACCGCCGCAATGTTGTTTATCTTGCTATCTTCTACCGTTATTTTCATGCTCACTGCTCTTCTGAACTTGCTAACTGCATGCCTCCCCCCTTCCGCAACCTGGCTGCACAAGACTTTCTACTCATTCTCATCCCTCTTCTGTCCATCTTCCTAATGCAAGAGTTAATCAGTATCTTTACTCTTTCATCCCTTACACTGGTATTCTCTGGAACTCTCTTTCTGTTTCAATTTTTCCACCTTCCTACAACATAAATTTCTTTGTAAGAGAAGTGACAAGACACCTCCCGAACTAAATAGGCCCCCCTTTCTTTATTCTCTTACTGTCTTCTATATAGGGACTGGCAACTGAACGGGCTTTTTGTTACTTTTTTTGTGCCCTTGGCCAGTCTTCTGTGATGTAAGAAGAAAAAAAAAAACAGTAACTACGCTATGGAATACCGAAATCATACGTAAAATTTAAAAATTCAGTGATTTCCTCTACCGTGGATATGCATGTAGTGTATCTGATGAACAAAGATGCTCACAACTGCCGCCACACACTTTTCTAACCATCACTCAGCTTTCCAAATTAAAGTGCCATTTCATACACAAAGGAGGATGTACTTACTTGCTGCTTGGCCTTCAGTGTGACCACAGAGGGTTGAGAAGTAGCCGTGTGAGCTGCGCCGATGGCAGCCTCCCCTCCTGAGACCACAGTGCCGCTACCCTAGGGCAGAAAAATATATAATGAAGTAATTCCATGATGCTTACTTGTTTCATTTGCTGCTCTAATTTTTTTCAGAATAACGTCAGAACTAGATATTTTCCTGATTATAAGCTGTCACTCATCTCAATTTACTCATCTCAATTTATCAATAAAAAACTAGATTATTGATACAGAATATGTACATGATTTATGCAATTAATACGTATCACCCAACAAATCCATGTTACAAGAGGTTACCTGACATACCAAAGTGCTAATACTACAGTAAGGTCTCACATTTGGCAACAATTTGGTGCCGGGAAAGCTCACCAAATGCAAATTAACAATAAAATATGAAAAATTCTAAACCCTCGGTGTCAACCTCTAACCTTTTGCCGACCTTTGTCAACCTTTTGCTTATTTAGTTGCTTAAAACCTCATTCTATCATTATAATTATCAAACACCAAGCGATAAGAAATCAAATATAATGATAGTAGATAAACTCTTGGCGGGAAAATGGACCGAGAACAGTCCAGTGTTTCCTAGGGGAGGACTATTTGCCAAATGCAAGAATATGGTCACCAAATATGATTTAGTGTTTTCCAAGGGGGAAAATAATAATTAAATGGGATAATATGGATGCCAAATAAGAATCAATGTGGTAATTGTTTGGGGTTGCAAAATTGGAACACGCCAAATGCAAAATGTTATTATACACACAACCCTCGTTTTCCCTGACCTCCATTTCCCGGATATCGGATTTGCCGGACAAAATCCGAGATCCGGGGATATGTCAGAGTCCCGGACAAATGCCTGGTCCAGTCCGTAAATCGACAAAGTTGTCCGGTGGTCCGAGCGTCTCCTGTCACCCCTGGTCAGTGTCCGCGCCTCCCGCCAGGTGGCAGCATGCTCAGTGGTCGTATTGTTTACATTTGGGCACACGACACTCCCGGTTCACCTGCACCGCCTCCGTCAGTCCCCTGAATCCCACTGCCCCTGGTGCAGGAGCGTCTCTGAGACTATTGAACACTTTCTGCTGCCTCCCACCAGGTGGCAGCATGCTCAGCGGTCGTATTGTTTACATTTGGGCACACGACACTCACGGTTCACCTGCACCGCCTCCTGCCTGCCAGACAGTAAATACTAGAGTAGGATAAACGTCCGGGGGTGGGTAATGGCCTCAGACTGTTGCGATTCCCGGACTTTTGCAGTTCCCGGACCAGTGCTCCCCCCTATTAGTCCGGGAAAACGAGGGTTGTGTGTACGTACTTACTTAAACATAATAACATAAGGAGATTGCAAAAGGCCGAATAACTGACTCAAGGCAGCTTCTGCACACCATCTATAACTGTCCATGAATTAAGTAACCTGCTCTTAAGATCATATATTGTGCTTGCACCTACAATGCGATTGCTGAGTTTGTTCCATTAGTCTACTGCCCTCTTCGTGGACCACTACAAACTACCCTATTAGTGAACCAAAATGACGGCCTTTAGTTGCTGTTTAATCACTTCCCAAAAACTTGCATTAAACGAAGCATTCCATCTAGGTAGTATATTTTGGTCAAGCATCACCGGGTATCTCAGTTACCATAGGATTTAATTCACAAAAGATTAACCTAAAGGTCTGGGCACATTAGCCATGGGTTTTGCTAGTTTCCCAGGCATAGTTGCCCAGGCCTGGAAAAACTACACAGATAGCCACGGATGGCTGGCCCTGGACGAAACAAAGAAATTCCCCTAGCAAACCCAAACCTTGGTAGCTGGACGTTTTATGCATTGTTGGTATTATAGCTCACAAAACTGCTTTTATTCAATGCTTTCTGACCTAGAAATAGGATGTGCCATGTATACAAAGCATACTGTATTTTGGGGCATGTAACACACAATTTTCTTCCTTGAAAAAGACTCAACTTTACCATGCGTGTTACAGGCCATAGGTAAGACTTTCCACATCACTGGCTTCTGGTAATTCACAGTATTAGCTGTACATCAATATAACCAATATATCTATTTGCATGCATTGAGATACTGTTGGCCTTGAACATTTCAGATGAAACATGACAGAGCATTTTATAACTTAACATGTAAATTTCTTTATAAATTGTTCGTTTTTCGGTTTGTTGGTGTGTCAACTTCTGAAATTATTATTGCCAATAAACTTTAAAAAAAAAAATCTAAATCAATGAAGTAATATATTATATGCTATAAAAACTGAAGCTAAGCCACTTCAGTGTATCGAGACAGGTGAATGCGCGAGTAAACAAAGCCATCAACACTACCGTGGGTGAGCTTTGAGTGTAAACTTACTGTGTACCTGTATTAGAAAGAAAAGCTCAACAAGTATGTACAAGTATGAACAAGAACAAGTATGTGGTCAAAATTATCCATATATCACTTAGGCACCCACAATACACCTTGGTAGGATCGAAAAGACCTTTTTTTTTAATTTCTTTCTTTCCAAAAAGTTTGAAGTCTCAATTGGTGTGCATCTAACACGCTGGAGCATCTCAGATGCCTGAAAAAACAGTGAATCAGTACATTAAACGCCAAGATTTACACACTTTACAATGCAAAAATAATGAGCAGTGAAGAAAAGCACACTGAAGTGTTTTGAACCTGGAGAAGATGAATGAGAATGAGATGACATAACCACTTTACCAAGTTATTGGTGGAAAAAGCACACCGCGATGGCCGAGTGCTTAACGCCTGGAAGTGGTGAAGTCAACGACCTTAGTTCGAGTACCGCTGGGTGCAAGTGTCTCCTGATAGTGGTGAGCTCGGCGTCACGAATTCGAGTCCCGCCGGCTACAGACCTTTCCTCCATCGTCGAGTGATTGATTGATTTAATGCCAAAAAAGGGGAAATGTGCCAGACATCGTTGAGTGAATGGTTTACCCACATGTCGCCCATCAACCCTACCTTCGACAGCGAGTGCATCAGAGGACACCAGCATGAGCCTCTACAGTGTCCGCAAAAAGTATTGGCCGGGCAAAAGATAAAAAAAGTTATTTGGGTGGGTCAGCGTTGCGTGGTGATTCCCTCTACAGCTCGCGTTTGATTGTACGTCTGGCACCGTCATAGGTTGCGAGAAGTGTATGGGGGATGACATGATGTCACAAATATCACACAAGTGCTCTCTGAGCTTCCATAGGAGGTGGAATGTTACACCCTGCTCTCGTGGTGAATCCTCTATTTTCGCCCACAACTTTCTAGCCGCAGTATTTTTCAACCCAAGGCACTAGGATGGCTCCTACCAACTTATCCATAGCGGAAAAAGCACGAATTTTAGCCAGGAAAACTGATAATGTCTCCACTCAAGAAATTGCAATGAGGACAGGGCGAGGAGAGAGGAATATCAGGCGTCACGTGGTGGCACCGCGGGACCCCCACCTAACACTGTTCCATTATGTAAAATGTGTTTTGGAAGGCCAAAGAAGACTTGCAAGACCACAGATAGACTCCTGAAGCGAGAAGTCATGAAGGACCTGCGGATCACTGCCAATGAACTCAAAATAAAACATCCATTATTTCTGGGAGAGGTTGCTGAACGGACGATACAACACAGATTGCAAAAGGACCTCAACATAGGGGGATAGGGGGGCGGCCAATACTTTTTGCGGACACCGTACTAGGCGTTTTTTCTTCTTCTTTTTGTTTAACGTCAGATTTTCCCATAATTTTTATGAGGTTAGACGGCCGATGATGCACTTCCAACTATCTCTATCCGTTGCCTCAACTTCTTCAATGCCCAATGCTGCCAGATCCTCTTCAACACAGTGCCTTCAAGTCTTCCTTGGCCTGCCCGTTGACGGCAACCGGGAACTTCCACTCTAACAGCTCTCCCCAATGCCTCATCCATCACCTTTTCTCCTCTTCACGTGCCCAAACCACCTCATCGCCTTACTCTCAGCACTGTACTCAGCTCCTTCAATCCACATTTTCTTGCCACCATTTCACTGGACCCTTCATCTCTCCATGTGATCCCAGTCATATATCTCAACATTCTCCGATCACACCCAACCAACATCCTCCAACTTATCCGTCAAAGCCCATGTCTCAGAACCATTTAGCAAAACTGATCATATACATGTTTCAAATACTCTTCCTCTGTTTTTCAGTGAAAAACTCACTCTTGTTTATCAGCAATCCTGCTATCTCTCTCCACTTCATCCATGTAGTTAATACTCGTGTTCTTACTGCTCTCTCCACTCCACCCTCGCTATCTAACATGTCACCAAGATAACAAAACTGTTTCACTTCTTCTATTACATCACCATTCACTTCTATAGTTTCTACCTCTTCCTCTTCTGGTGGCCCCCCTAGACATCACTATTGAAATCCTGCCTGTGCCACCACGGGCGAGGGCCAACCATCAGTACCCCAATATGGACCTATAGAGAGCTATCCATCCAAGTCCTTATGAAAGTAGCCTACAGGCGCTAGAGGCATTAAAAAAAAAGGAGGGATGGCTGACACATTAGCTTGTGTCAGAAAGCAATATTGGAACCTTAAAGAGAGACAGGCTATAAAATATTACCTCAAATCCTTCCAGTTGTGTGGGTAAATTTGTCATATATCCTGTAGTGGAGTTCACAAAGGGATGTCATAGTTATGGCAGATAAAAGTGTCATAGCTCCTGAATGTAAAAAATCAATGTCATATGCCATGTATCATGAGTTTGGAATCCAACAAAGTTCATAATGGTCTGCAAAAAGCACAATTGCTTCTTTCAAATGGCAATTAAATTATAAAATTCAACCGT